>PVIW01004303.1:0-136676 GCA_004026585.1 Noctilio leporinus
ACCTCGGCCCGCCGGCCGGTCGGTCGGGAACGCCTCACCTACTGTCCCGCTGGCCTCCTCTGCCTCTGGGCTCTGCTCCCCTGTGTCCAGATGCTGTCCGTTCCAATCCCTAGGGTCCTGAAGACGTCTCACGCTCCTTATCCTGTCCTCTAGCTGCTTTGGTACTTGAGAACACCATCAGCACTGCTCTCTACTCTGTTGCCATCTTCCCTCCTTCAGCACTTGGTTTTTAATATGTCTCAGTATGTGATAAGGTGAGTCCCTTCTTCTTTGCCCTTCTTCCGCCTTTAGTTTCCCTTGTAAATCTAAAACTAATTTTGTCACCATTCTCTCCAAAGAACACCTGGAATTTTATTGACATTGCATAGAATTTGTGCATTAATTTGAAGGGATTTGACATCTTTACAGTGGTAAGTTACCTTATCTGTGAATATGGTATATCCATTTATTCAAGTCTTCCTATGTCCTTCAATAGTTAAAAAAAAATTTTTTTAAGATTTTATTTATTATTTCCAGAGAGAGAAGGAGAGAGACAGAGAGCGAGAGAAACATCAATGTATGGTTGCCTTTCACCTGCCTCCAGCCATGGACCTGGCGGGAGACCTGGCTTGCAACCTGATTATGTGCCCTGGCTGGGAATCGAACCAGTGACCTTTGGGTTCACAAGCTGGTGCCTTATCCACTGAGCCACCAGCCAGGGCTTAATAGTTTTAAATTTTACTCCATAAAGATCTTATGTAATTTTCATTATATAAGGTCCAAAATACATGATAGTTTTTAATGCTATTAAGAAAGGTTATTTTACTTTCTTTTATATTTTCTAATTCGTTATTGACTATTGATTATTGACTAGTTAAACAAACCCTATTGGTTTTAGTAGGCTGGGCACAATCTCCAGCTATCTTGTTCAACCCTTTTTTAGCTTTATGATTCTTAACTATGTAAATGAGCACATCATCTTCAGATAAGTTTTTTTTTTTTTTAATATTTTTATCCTCACTTGAGAACAGTTCTTTTGTTGTTGGTTTTTTTAGGGTTTGTTTGTTTGTTTTTTGTTTTTTTAATTGCTGTTAGAGGGAGAGGAAGGGAGGAAGAGGGAGAACAAGAGAGTGGAAGATTGATCAGCCACCCTCACTGAAGATCAAACTGAAACCTGGGTATATGCCCTAAACTGGAATCGAACCAGTGAAATTTTGATCTAGAGGACAACACTCTAACCAAGTATGCCACACCAGCCAGGGCAGTGAATAACAACAGCTTTGTCTTTACCCTTTTAGGATTTGAACCTTTCATGTTATTGTTGTTGGCATTGGTGATGTTCAGTGCCTTAGTGAATTAGGGAGCATTTCTAATACTGTATTCAGTAGTAGTAGTAGAATTTTGTTCCAAACCTTAAAAAGATGCATCTAAAGTATTAAATATAATGTTTCTTGAAGGTTTTATTGAGCAAAAGAAGTTCTCTTTTCTTCCCAATTTTCATACCATTTTCATCTCAAACTTTATTAAGAATTCCCTGCATCTACTGAGGTCATAAGATTTTTTTCTCTAGTTCACTTGTGTGGAGAATTTTACAATTATATACTTTTGATTTTTAAATAACATAAATTCTTAGATAACTTCTATTTAATCCTGATAAATTATGTTTCTAAAAATGTACTCTTGGATGTGGCTGGCCAATCTTTTTAAAGATTTTTTTTTTTCATTAATAATGTTCATCTTGTTTTCTTTCATTTTCTTAACCAGTTTTGTCATTATGGTTATACCAGTACTTTTAACTATTTTATGAAAAACTTGTATTAAAGTAAGGTTTATCTGTTCAACAAATAGTAAAACCAGTTGAGCCTGGGGACTAAGATTTCTTCAAGAAAACTTAACATATGAGTGTTTATACTGTTTCTTATCTATTCATATGACATTTCCTATTTTTTTCTGAAAATTTATGCTTTTTATGCAAGTTTTCAAATGCACTGGTAAGACAGAAACTGCTGTTTGCCTCCCCAATATCCATTCTTCTCTCTCTTCCCAAATTGTTTTCCTGACTATTGTATTTAAACCAAAAGATTGACTTCCCAGATTCCCTTGTGTGTGGAAATCGGCTTTTTATCACTACCATTACCACCATTATTCAAAGCAAAAACTTCCCCAGATATAACCTTCACCACCTCCTCTTTCCCTTTCTTCAGAGGAAAAACAGCCCCCTTGATTGAAACTGCCCATTTACTAGCAAAAGTAAGAAAAGCCCACACTCAGTTGAAAACAGTCTGATTTGCTTAGTTACGCTTACCAGAGGTTTGTGTTTAGTATTTTCAGAGGACGTGTTTTTAGTTGTGTTTATTTTATCTATTTTTGTTCTCTCTTTTCACTTCTGCGTTATCTTTATTACTTCCTTATTTTTGTGAGTTTGCTCTGTTGTTCTTTTTTTATTTCCACTTTGAGTTATGCACATAGCTCTTCTCGGTATTTCTACTTTTCCAATAAATGTTGTCAAAGTTTTAAATTTCCCTTATGTATTGCTTCAGTGCACGTCTTTACATTGAAATTCACCACCAACTTGGGAATTCTAATTCAGTTCTAAGTATTTCATAATTTCCCTTGTCACTTCCTCTTTAGCCCAAAGATAATTTAATTGTTTTCCTGGGAATATGGGATTTTTAACATGTTCTCTTTTAATTGCATGCTAACTTTATTTTATTATAGTTTGCGATTGTTCTTCGTGATTCATGGAGATTTCCTTTGTTAGGTATAAATAGGTGTGTGTGTGTACACATATTTCAGTTCAAGATAATTATAGTAGACCAGTATTGTATCCTTCTATTTTTTGGTGTGCTTGATGTATCACATATAAAAGAGTGTGAAATCTCTAAATATAATTTTAGATATATCCATTTTCCCCATTTTAGCTGCTTATTGTTTTATGTACTTTGAGGCTACATTGCTGAGTACATGCATGTTTTGGATTGTTATGATTTTTAAATTATTCCTTATTATTATATAACATTTCTATTTGTTGCCTATATTATTTTTCACCCTAAATTTTTCTTCTGATACTAAAATTGTTACCCTGAAGTTCTTTCTTTTACTCAATGTTCCAGTTTTTAACCTTTTCTTTTTGCAATTTTGCTTAAATGACCTCTTCCTAACAATATAATATTGCATCTTATTTTTATAACCACTTAGAGAGGCTCTATATTTTGATTTGTGAGTTTAATTCATCTCATTTATATTTATTAGTATTATTTTAGGACTTCTTTCTGCTACCTCATTTTGTGTTTCCCATTTATTATACTTTGTTTCTACTCCTTTATATCTTTGGAGTAGTTTAAAATTTCCTTTCTTCAAATGAAAAGTTTGAATTTTCTACTTTCTATTCACAAGATCCAATATTGTGGCTAACCTAACTTATTATGATCCTTATTTATCTTTATGCTCCCCCCTGTCAATTTCTGAGGCTTAAGAAACCTGTCTCTTTAAACAGGACAAGTAGGCCCTTAGCCTACTTCCATAACCCTGCAGTGTTTCCTCCTTCCGTCAGTTCCCCATATTCCTTCCCCAGCCATGCTTTCATTCTATGAGTTTATTTCTGAATTGTCTGTAGTGTACATATTTTTGCACGATAGAAGCATTGCTAATTTAGGTAACATTACATTTTTCTGAGATAAGTTCTCCCCTTTACTTTGCCTACCTCATTGCTGTATCCTGGATTCCTTTCCCATGCTACTGAGGTCCCACTGTTTTTAAAATGCTTCTAAGGGAGATCAACTTCTGAAATGGTGAAGTGAGGGTCTCGGTGAACCACTCTCCCATAAAAACAACAAATATACTAGCAAAACAACTTAAATCAAACATTTCAGAACTCTGGAAATGTATCAAAACCACTGAATGAACTGAAAATCATCTATCCAAGAGAAGTACTGAACTTTGGTAAGACAGCGGTATCTGTGGAATTTTAACTTGGGCCTATTCCTGACCTCTCTCCCTCCCCATTCTGGTGGCCTAGTAGCCTTGAAAAGTCAGCAATCTCGGAGCTAATGGAGAACACTGATGTTGTTTAGTGCTATGTTAAAAGCCCCTTCCCCGGAGCACAGTCAATATTTGTCCAAATTAGCAGCTACCAGGAAAATATCCGTTTCCAAGGTGTGTGGCGATGTGATGTTACTCACAGTGGGTGGGGGGTGGGGGGCTTGGGGAGTGGAGGTTAGTGGAGGAACTGTCCCTAGGAAATTATATTTAAAAAAAATAGTAATCTGCTGGCAATATCTAAGCTGTCTAAGGCTGTGATTTTGGTAAGAGCAAACAAGAACTTGGCCAATAACAACGAAAGTCTAAAAGTAAGCCCTAGAGAATTAGAAAACCACAGGGAACTTTTGGAAAGTTCCAACATATTCTTGGGGATCTGGAAGGCTGCACACACATGCATGCTTGGGAAAGACCTTGGAAAGAAGGCCCCAGTCACTCACCTCTGGCTGACCTTCAGGCCTTGTGCACTTAGCAAGCCAAAGCTAAGGCTGTTGAGGCATTCGAACTGCCTGAAGTTTGAATGTGTGCCTTCAGACATAGCTTCCCTTGTCAAAGGGTAAAAGACATAAGGACAAGGTATTTAAGGAAATGTTCAGACCAATCATTGACTCACCACTAAATCATACTGAACTAGAAATAACCCTAGAAACTGCACTTAAAAATAAGAACTTAAAAAAAAAAAAAAAAGAGGCTAGCAGAGAACTCAAGGACTTGACATTGCATGGAATATAGGATCTATAGAATTCAGTGAAATCATTAAACAAATATGCAGCAACAAGAAAAACAATAACAAAAAACAGCAACAACAAACATGCAGAGAATCTGATTTCAAGTTGTTGTAACATATCATGACAAAATTTATAAAATATGTAAAGAAATATAAAACTATGCTACATACCCTGTAAAATAAATAGCCAACAAAATATTTCAGAGGGAGCACAGATGAGGAAGTTTTTAGACAAAGACTTTAAATCAGCTATTAGAAATAAATTTTTTAATTAGAAGGTATCATGTCTAGGAAATTATGACAATAATGTCTCACCAAATAGATAATATTAACCTAAAAATAGAAATTACAAAAAAAGGATCAAATAAAAATTTTGGAATTGAAGAGTGCAACTACTGAAATAAAAATATTCACTAAAGGGAGAGGGGAGTGGGAGGAATGTAATACAACAACAATAAAATTAAATTTTAAAAAATTCACTAAAGGGGTTCAGCAATAAATTTGGACTATCAGAGGAGAGAATCAACACATTTGAAGATAGATTAATAGAAATGACCCAGTCTAAGGAACAGGATAAAGAGAAATGAGCAAAGCCTTAGAGGCTGATAGCATACCATAAAGCATACCAATATACAGTTAGTAGGAATCCTAGAAAGACAAGAAAAATAGGGAGATAAAAAATATTTTTAAAAAATATGACTAAAAACTTCTCAAATTTGATGAAAACCATGTATCCATCCTGGAAGCTTAAACTCCATGTAGAATAATTCAAACTAATATCATAGTCCAACTGGTGAAAGTCAAAGACAGACAAAATCTTGAAAGCAACAAGAGGAAAACCACTCATCATGTATCAGGGAGCCTCAGTAAGATCACAGCTGATTTCCTAGAAGAAATGAGAAGTGCAGAAGACAGTGAAATGACATCTTCAAAGTGTCCAAAGACACAGACTATTACTCAAGAATCTATACCTAGCCAAACTCTTTTTCAAAAGTAAAAGCAAAATTAAGATATTTCTAGATAAACAAAAACAGAGAATTTGTCACTAGCAGACCAATACAGAAATACTAAAGGGAATCCTTCAGACTGAAACAAAATGACCTTAAGACAGTAACTTGAATCCACATGAAGAAATAAAGAACACTTATAAAGGTAACTATATAGGTAAATATAAAAGAAAGTATAAATATATTTTTGTTATAATTCCTTTTTCTCCTATCTGATTTAATAACAACTGCATAAAGTAATAAATATAAAACTATATTGTAATAAGAACTTTTAAAAGGCTAGCAGAGGGCTTATACTATATAAGGATATGATTTGTATGACAGTAATAGCACAAAGAAGAAGAGAATGAAGAAGCATTGGAGCAAAATTTCATGGACTATTGAAATTAATATTTACCCAAACCAGACTGTTTTAAATTAAAATGCTAGTTGTGATACCAAGAGCAACCACTAAGAACATTATGCTAAGTGAAATGAGAAAGAGAAATACCACATGATTTCACTCATATGTGGTATCTAATGAACAAACTGAACTAAAAAGCAAAATAGAGACAGGCTCGTAGATAGAAGCAAGCTGACAGCTTTGGGAAGTAAGGGGATAGAGGGTGGAGGGATCAAGCTAAAAAAAAATGAACTCATGGACACAAGCAGTATGGTATTGTATGGGGGAATGTGCGTGGAGGAAGAAGAGGGTACAAGGAGATAAATGGTAATGGATAAACCCAATAAAAATAAACTATTTAAGAAAAGAAGAAAAGAAAAGTATTTGTTTAAATGGTTTCAAAGAAGATCCTGATATGGTAAACTTTTAGAAAATTTATGTGCCTTACATTATTTTTAATCTGTAGTCACATTTTAATAGTAGTTAAAATGCATTAAACATTCTAGAATTTGAAACGGTTTTGTCCTTAGGTCTTTTGAAAATACTACTCCAGAGTGCTGGCTGGTGGCACAGTGGATAAAGTGCTGACCTGTGAACCCAAAGGTCGCTGGTTCGATTCCCCAGCCAGAGCACATAAACAAGTTGCAAGCCAGGTCTCTAGCTAGCTAGGTCCATAGCTGGAGGCAGTCGAATGACAACCACACACTGATGTTTCTCTTCCTCTCTGCCTCTCTCCCTTTCCCCCTCTCTGAAAATAATAAATAAAGCCTTTTAAAATATATTAATTATTGCCCTGGCTGGTAGCACAGTGGATAAGGTGCTGACCTGCAAACCCAAAGGTCGTAGGTTCTATTCCCCAGCCAGGGCACATAACAAGGTTGCAAACCAGGTCTCCAGTCAGGTCTGTGGCTGGAGGCAGATGAAAAGCAACCATACATGGATGTCTCTCTCTCTCTGCCTCTCTCCCTTCCCTTCTTTCTAGAAATAATGAAATAAAATCTTTTAAAAATAATCATAAATAAAAATTAATTAATTAATTAATTAAATACTACTCCATCATTACATTGCATCCACTTTCATGATGAGAAGTCTGATATCAACATATTTCTGGAGGTTTCAGAATTTCTTTTTTCAACAACAACAAAACAATAAAATGCCTACGAATAAATTTCACAGAAATATGTATAAGACCTATATAAAAAAAAACTTGAAAAATCTGTTGAAGGACAAAAAAATTAAAAGAATAGAACAAATGAAAACACATACCACGTTTTTTGATTGGTGAATTCAGAATACAATGGTGTCAATTCTCTCTACATTAATGTATACATTGAATGCAATCTCAATAAAAATGCTAACTACACTTTTTTGTTTTGTTGATTATTTTATTAGAAACTAGAAAAATCTAATTCTAAAATTTATATGTGAAAATAAACAAGAATAGCTATGAAGACTGAACAAACAGCACAATGAGATGCCAACTCCAAAAGATAAAAACACATTTAAAGTCTCAATAAAAAGGCATGTGAATGGACAGACCAAATGAACAGAAAATGTTCATGGAGAAAAGTTGGACTAGGCAATAATAAATGGTTTGGAGAAAGTTGGGCAATCATTAGAAAGTGAGAGGGTGGGGGATTTCACCTCACACCTACCTCACAAGATAAATTCCAATTGGCTTAATGATAAAAATGTACAAATTAAAACCACAAAAATAGTTGAAGAAAACATGAGAGAATTCCTTAATAGCCTTGCAATAGGAAATCTAATTATGACTCAAAATCTAGAAGCCATAAAAAATTAATGTATTTGATGCATAAAATAAAAATAATTTTGCCCCCACAAAACACCATGTCAAAAGACCAAAACAAACTAGGAAAATATATTTGTAACTCATTTCATGTACAGAAAAGTTTCTCCCTACATATCCACAAACCCTATATAAGGAAAAGACCAACAAATACAATAGGTTGATAGGAAAAGGTTAACACAGGCAGTTCATAGAAAAGAAAATACAAATAAACTGACCCAGCAATCCCACTTCTTATAAATTACCCTACACATATACCTGCCTTTATGTGAAATGATATGTACACTGTTATGAAACATAAAAAAAATTGGAAATAACCTAAATGTCCACTGATGAGAGACCAGTTAAGGTATGGTATATAGAACATTGTGTAGTAAAAAGCAGCACTTTATATGTATATTGGTATGGAAAAATACCTAATATATTCAGTTAAAAAATCAAAATAAGGGACAGAAGTGTCTATGTGCCACCTTTTGTAACAAAATGGGGAAAAAAAATATTCCTATCTCTTTGTATTTGCAAGAAGAAATTCTGAAAACTACACAAAAAGTCATGACAGTGGTGCTATCTGGGGGAGGAGTGAGAATTGGGTGGGTGACTTTTCACTGCACACTTCTTTTTTGGATTTTTTGAACACTGAGTATAAATTATCTGTGTAAAATAAAAGTTTTAATTAAAAATACTTTTCTATTTGTTTTTGCTATTCTTAAATTTCACTGTGGTTGGCTTTTTTTCACAGCTATGAGCTTTTCTCATTGTGAAGCCTCTTCTGGAAATTCTTGGTCATTTTTTTCTTTAAAATTTCATCCATCTCCATTTTTTTCTCCTTATTGAATTCCTATTGCTTTGCTTTTCTAATTTATACACCAATCCCCTGTACCTTCCCTTTTACTCTTCCTTTATCTCTTTCTTGTGCCTTCTAGGAGAGGTCCTAAAGAATAATCTGCTCACTGACTGTTCTTTGTTTATATCCATCCTGCTATTTAAAGCATCCATCGGGTTATTTCACTCAGTTTTCATATCTAGTATGTCAATCAAATTTGTTCATCAGTTTTGGTTGCTTCTGACTTCATGTTTCCAACGTCGTCCCTCATCTCTCTAAGGATGTTTTGTTATATTTATTTAAAACTCTAATTCCTTTGATCCATTCATTCTGCTTCCTTTGGTACAGATTCCTCAGTCTGCTGCCTTTCTTTTATAACAGTTGCCCTCCTCAGACATCACAGTATTTTTTCCCGGGAGCTCGTGTGTCCTTGAGTCCACCAACTACTGCAGCCAGGGAGCCTCTGGCTTTGCTAGCTGAGAGCAACAGCACCCCGTTGCCTCTCCCAGCCAGGCAGCCCTGTCCCTCGGTAAGTCTTCTGAACCTCCTCCTGAGACGTTGTCCTTTTCTAGACATTGTCCTTTTCTAGGGGCTGCCCCACTCTGAGGATCCTCTTTCTCACCCCACTGCTCTAGGCTGGCATGAAGTTAGCCAATGCTGTTTTCCTGCCACACATGGCAACAAGTTAGGTGCAGCTCTCTTTCCAGAGCAATGGAAGGGAGAGGATTGACCAGGTCTGACTCCTATTCTTGGTATCTGGCCCTCTTCTGCTCTAGACTAAATTTCACAAAGAGAGGGAGACATCCAACCCCTTTCTGCCTCCCAAGGGTTTTCCTCTTAGTTTTGGGGTTCATTTCAAGGACCCATCAGCCTCCCTCCCACTTCTGCAGCATCTCCAGGGACAGGAATAAAGAGCTTCTTCTGGTCTGTAATCTTGTGGGAAACCTAAAATGAGTTTCAATTGGAATCCTAGCTTTGCAGTTGCTGAAGATGAAGTTAAATCTACAAGTCTTCATTTTTTTTTTCCTATGTAAAATGAGAAGTTTAGAAGAGATGATCTCAGATTGTTCCAGCTCTAAAATTCTGTGATTCTGTATGGTAAATGCAGAGGCGGCCGATACATGACTTGAGATATTTAAGACTACACAGTTTCCAAGGAAATAATGAGACATAATGGGGGAACACCCAACAAGAGAGTCCCATAAGCAAAAATGAATGTCAGGTTTAGAGGGTGGGATGTCAATCAAGTTTCAAGGAAAAAGGAGAAGGGGAAGGACACTGGGAGAGACAGATAGGAGAAGGGGAAAACCACTGATTTTTGAAAAGAGGTTAAGCAGTGAATCTGCAAGTGAGAATGACAAATGCCTTAAGGAGATGTAATATTTTCTTTTCAATTTCTTATGAAATTACTCCTGGCATTGCAAAAGTACACAGAATAATCTACTGAACACCTGTGTCCCCAGTGCCCAATCTAAATTACTCCTTACTGATATATAGGAACCCCCTATCACCACCAAGAGGTAGTAGCCATTACCTGAATTTGTTGTTTATCATTTCCAATAGCTCATTACAATTTTCTACCTATGTATGTACTTGAGGGCAATATTTTATCTTTAAAAATTTCAACTTTGAGCCCTGGCTGGTGGCACAGTGGATAAGGTGCCGACGTTTGAACCCAAACATCGCTGGTTCGATTCCCAGCCAGGGCAACATAACTAGGTTGCAAGCCAGGTCTCCAGCCAGATCCATAGCCGGAGGCAGGTGAAAGGCAAACATACATTGATGTTTTGCTCCCTCTCTGCCTCTCTCCCTTCTCCTCTATCTGAAAATAATAAATTAAAAAATCTTTTTAAAAAGTAAAAAGTAAATAAAATCTCAACTTTGATGTTTGATGACTGAGAAGTGTGACTATTGAAATACTTGTTTGAGTTTTTTGTTTTGTTTTGTTTTGTTTTGTTTTCAGTGTCTCTCTGGTGGCTAGTGATGTTGAGCATTCTTTCATATGACTGTGGGCCCTCTGTATCTCCTCCTTAGAGAAGTGTCTGTTCAAGTTCTTTGCCCATTTTTTCATTGGATTGTCTGTCTTCCTGGTGTTGAGTCACATAAGTTCTTTTTATATTGTGGAGATCAAACCCTTGTCTGAGGTATTATTGGCAAATATGTTTTCCCATACAGTTGGTTCTCTTTTCATTTTGCTAATGTTTTCTTTCATGGAGCAGAAACTTTTCAGTTTTATGTAGTCCAATTTATTTATTCTTTCCTTTAGTTCCCTTGCCCTAAGAGATATATTGGCAAAAATATTGCTGTGTGGGATATATGAAATTTTACTGCCTATTTTTCCTCTAGGACTTTTATGGTGTCATGGCTTAACTTTAACTCCTTTTTCATCCGTCCTGAGTTTATTCTGGTGTATGGTGTAAGTTGTTGGTCTAGTTTCACTTTTTTGTTTTTGCATGTCTCTGTCCAGTTCTTCCAACACCATTTGTTGAACAGGCAATTTTTACTCCATTTTGTGCTCCTATCCCTTTTGTCAAATGTTAATTGACCATAGAGACCATATTATCTCACTTAATACAGGAACCTAATGAACAAAACAAATAAGCAAAAGAGAACCAGAGGCATGGAAACAAGGGACAGGCTGACAGTGACCAGAGAGGAAGGGGAAGAAGAGGAAAAAGGAGAAGGGGCTAGTCAAGAGGCTAGTATAAGTGACTGATGGACATAAACAACAGGGTGGGGAATGACTGTGGGAGTGGGGATATGGGCAGGAAAGGAAAAAGCAATGCGGGGGGGGGGAATGGAACAAATATAAAAAAAGAAATATGTAACTAAAATCTTTTAAAAAATAAAAGCGTCATTGCTAAAGAAGTCCTAGGCAAGGAGAACAATAAAATGAATGTCCACCCTGGCTGGTGGATCAGTAGATGGGCACTGGCCTACAAACCCAAAGATTGCTGGTTCAATTCCCAGTCAGGGCACATAACCAGGTTGCAAGCCAGGTCTCCAGCCAGGTCCATAGCTCAAGCAGGTGAAACGCAACCATGCATTGATGTTTCTCTCCCTCTCTGCCTCCCTCCCTCCCCCTCTCTCTAAAAATAATCAATAAAATCGTTTTTAAAAATGAATGGAATAACTTGGATCATTGCATGAGAAGTGCCTTCCTACTCATTTAGGTCTTTCACAGTTGCTGAGGTCACTGGCAGAAGCTCCCATAGATGGACTGAGAGCACTGGCCAGCTTCCTCACTCAGAGAGTGGGCTGAACTCCTCAAACATCAAGGTCAAAAAAGGGGGTCATTCTAAGCCCCAGACCTGTCTTAATAAGCAGGTTATAATGCACTTTAAGTATAATTTGGGGGAAAATAATAGTAATATAACTTAGTCAACACTAAATGAGGGAGAAGTGAAAGGATTTTTACAAACTTGTGTTTGAAATTATTTGTCTATGAGTAACACATTTAATTTGCAATTTGTTTTCATCCCCCACCCTCTCCCCCCAAAAAATTTTGCACAATTGGGAATTCTTGAGAAGTGAGGAAATTAAGTCTCCAGATTACTTTCAAATGCGTAAAATGCTGCATGAATGCTAATGTTAACAACTCATGAAGTTGGGATATTACCTTTGTATGTCTTTAATTAAACAATTTATTCTTAATTTTGTGGTTTCCATTTTATGTTTTAGAGCCAATAATCATTTCCAGGCTTCCAACACTGTGGTAGGTGCTTAAAAAGCTCATAGACCTTGGTCTGGAGGATCTGTTGAAGAGATTTATGGGAGGCACCTGGTTGTGGGCATTGCAGGCTCCTTTGTCCAAACTCCCAACCCCTCCCTACTCATGGTCGCCTGTGGTGGTGAGGACAGCACCCTGAGACAACATCGCCAGATGTAGTCATCAGAATGTATTTCCTATTTCCTCCCTCAACCACTGTGACAGTGGAAAGCGTATTTTGTTCATTGTTGTATCCAGCCTAGGAGAGCATCAGGCATATCACAGATATTCAATGCAGTATTTGTTGAATGCACAGCCACCCCTAGGAAACAGCATTGGTAGTCAATAAACAGGACTCCAGATGCATCCTTATTATTTGACTGAGGTATAATGAGAATATATTCACTTATTACCCTTCTAATTAAAAAATACTATAATTTCACAGTACAATATCACCTTGCCCCCATCAGGATGGCTACCATCCAAGAAGCAGAAATAACAAGGGTTGGTGAGGATGTGAAGAAATTGGAACCCTCTACAGTGCTTGTGAAAGTGGGAAATGATGCAGCCACTATGTAAAACAGTATGGTGGTTCCTCAAAAAAACTGAAAATATGATTCAGCAATTCTACTTCCAGATATATGCCCAAAAGAATAAAGTAGGTTCTCAAAGAGATATTTGCACAACCATGTTCATAGCATCATTGTTCACAGTAGCCAAAAGGTAGATGCAATTCAAGTGTCTATCAACAGATAGTAGGTAAACAAAATGCAGCATACACATACAATTGAATGTTATTCACCCTTTAAAAGGAAGAAAATCCTATCACATGTTCTAAGATGGAAAAACTGAGAAAATTGTTCTAAGTGAAATAAGCCAGTCACAAAAGGACAAACACTATGTGATTCCACTTACCTGACCAAAATAGTCAAATTCATAGACAGAAAGTAGAAAAGTGGTTACCAGAGGCTAGGGAGGAGAAGGGATATGGGGAATTGTTGATTAATAAGTATCGAGTTTCAGTTTTGCAATATGAAAATGTTTTGCAAAGTGGTTGCACACAATATAAATATACTACTGAACAATGCCCTTAAAATGGCTAAGATGGTAAATTTTTTATGTTAAGCATATTTTGCCACAATTAAAAATTTTCAATAACATAATTCTAAAAGTAAATGGGTTGGAATATAATTTTGAGTGTGGAAGACTTTTACAAAGAAAACACAGAGCTTCCCAGAATAAAAAAAGAATGATAAACAGGTTGGACTACATAAATATTTTATTTTAAATTTCTAGCCCTAGCTGGTCATTCAGTGGCTGGTTAGGCACCAGCCTGAGAACTCAAAGGTTGCTGGTTCTATTCCCAGCCAGGGCACATAACTAGGTTGCAAGCCAGGTCTCCAGCCAGGTCAGTAGCTGGAGGCAGGTGAAAGGCAACCATACATTGATGTTTCTCTCCCTTTCTTCCACTCCCTGCCCTTCTCTCTAAAAATAATGAATAAAATATTTTTTAATTGGTATTTAAAAATAAATAAATAAAAATAAATAAATGTCTATGATAAAAGAAAATAAAAAGTAAAAGACAAAAGATAGTCTGGGAGAAAATATTCACATATATATGTTGGGCAGTACTGATCATAAAAAAGCTATTGCATGGGAGCAGGGAAGTGTAGTGGACTTAGTTAGAAATAAAATAACAAAAGTTAATGAATTTAGAAGAGACACAGGGAGAAATAAACAAGATAAGTAGGGGGCTGCAGATTGTTAATATTTTTATAACCACGAGAGTGACAGAGTCAAGAACTCAATTATTCAAGCAAATAGAACTGTGCGAGTACGCTCTAAATTGGCCCCACCACAAGACCCCTCCTCCATGCAAGTGAAGCAAGTAAGTAAGACCTGAAAGGAATTTGGTAAGAGTTTGGGCAATGTCAAAGAATAAACTCACAAAGGGGTGGACTTCGGTTTTTAATAAAAGAGTCTTCACTAAGCCTGAAAGCTCAAAACATTCTTGGGGACTGCAAGTCTGTTGTATTTCTTATGATGAGGTCACAGTGTAAAATGACCAAAGTTGCCACCTCTTCTGTTTGGAGCAACCTCTGCTTTTAAGCCCATTCTCCCAGTGACTTGGTGAGTTGGTTTAAGTTACTTACTATTGGTCAGCTTGTCAGTGGTTGCTTTCCCCGCCTCTTGTTGCACCTAACGTGGGTCCAAACCACTCAAAAATATTAGGATGGGTATAAGAGAGCATCAAAATTATAGATATGCCCAGAATGCATAAAGACCTTCTATAGGGCGGGGCGCGAGGTTTCAAGATGGCGGTTGCTGGTTAGCTAACCGGGTGCAGAGGTGAAGGCCCCTGCGAAGTAAAAGAGGCGGAGAATCGTCCCCTCCCGGCTTCTCGCAGTCCCAGAGCCCAGCGGAAGTGTTTGGACATTCTTACGCTGAAAGTTTTATTTTTTAATGAACAAGTGAACCATACAGATTGTCAACATGGGACGAAGATCTACATCATCCACCAAGAGTGGAAAATTTATGAATCCTACCAACCAAGCCCGAAAAGAAGCCCGGAAGAGAGAATTAAAAAAGAACAAAAAACAGCGCATGATGGTACGAGCTGCAGTTTTGAAGATGAAGGATCCCAAACAGATTATTCGGGACATGGAGAAATTGGATGAAATGGAGTTTAACCCAGTACAACAGCCACAGTTAAATGAGAAGCTGCTGAAAGACAAACGTAAAAAGCTGCGTGAAACCTTTGAGCGTATTCTACGACTCTATGAAAAAGAGAATCCGGATATTTACAAAGAACTGAGGAAGCTAGAAGTAGAATATGAACAGAAAAGGGCTCAACTTAGCCAATATTTTGATGCTGTCAAGAATGCTCAGCATGTGGAAGTGGATAGCATTCCTTTGCCAGACATGCCGCATGCTCCTTCTAACATCTTGATCCAGGACATCCCCCTTCCTGGTGCCCAGCCTCCCTCCATCCTTAAGAAGACCTCAGCCTATGGACCTCCGAATAGGGCAGTTTCTATTCTTCCTATTCTTGGACATGGTGTTCCACGTTTGCCCCCTGGCAGAAAACCTCCAGGTCCACCCCCTGGTCCACCGCCTCCTCAAGTCTTGCAAATGTACTGCCGAAAAGTGGGCTTTGCCCTAGACCTTCCCTCTCGTCGGCGAGATGAAGACATGTTGTATAGCCCTGAACTTGCTCAGCGGGGCCATGATGAGGATATTTCCAGCACCAGTGAAGATGATGGCTATCCTGAGGACATGGACCAAGATAAGCATGATGACAGCACTAACGACAGCGACTCTGACAGATCAGATGGAGAAAGTGAAGGGGATGAATTTGTGCACCGTGATGATAATGAAAGAAACAATGAAGAAAAAAAATCAGGTCTGAGTGTACGATTTGCAGACATGCCTGGGAAATCAAGGAAGAAAAAGAAGAATATTAAGGAGCTGACTCCTCTTCAAGCCATGATGCTTCGAATGGCAGGTCAAGAAATCCCCGAGGAGGGTCGGGAAGTAGAAGAATTTTCAGAGGATGATGATGAAGGTGATTCTGATGATTCAGAAGCAGAAAAGCAATCACAAAAGCAGCATAAGGAGGACTCTCTTTCTGATGGCACAGCTGCTTCCTCACAGCAACAAGCTCCCCCACAGTCTGTTCCCCCTTCTCAGCTACAAGTGCCTCCCATGCCAGGCCCGCCTCCTCTCGGACCACCTCCTGCTCCACCTTTATGGCCTCCTGGGCCACCTACAGGCCTTCCTCCTGGACCGCCACCAGGAGCTCCTCCATTCCTGAGACCACCTGGAATGCCTGGTCTCCGAGGGCCTTTACCCGGACTTTTATCTCCAGGACTTCCGCCAGGCCGACCCCCTGGCCCTCGGCTGGGTCCGCCTCCAGGTCTGCCTCCTGGCCCTCCTCCTCGGGGACCTCCACCAAGGCTACCTCCCCCTGCACCTCCAGGTATCCCTCCACCTAGTTCTGGCATGATGCACCCACCTTTGGTGCCTCCACTTGGACCTGCCCCACCTGGACTTTTCCCACCAGCTCCCTTGCCAAACCCAGGAGTTTTAAGTGCTCCACCCAACTTGATTCAGTGACCCAAGGCGGATGATACAAGTGCAGCCACCATTGAGAAGAAAGCCACAGCGACCATTAGTGCCAAGCCACAAATCACTAATCCCAAGGCAGAGATTACTGGATTCGTGCCCACCGCACTGAGGGTCCGTCAGGAGAATAAAGGGGCTACTGCTGCTCCCCAGAGAAAGTCAGAGGATGATTCTGCTGTGCCTCTTGCCAAAGCAGCCCCCAAATCTGGCCCATCTGTTCCCATCTCAGTACAAACTAAGGATGATGTGTATGAAGCCCTTATGAAGGAGATGGAAGGGCTGCTGTGACAACTTGGATACCCGAACACACTTCTGTTCACATCATTGGCTCATGGAGAAAAAGGCTCTTAGGAAACTTAGGCAAAAGAGCTACTTTCACTGTCAGGGTATTTTCTAATTTCAGTTGAAGGAATATCTTAAAGTTTAGCCTTGTTCGGAATTCACTGCACATGAGAGAGTATTTTTATTTTACTCAGAATAGATTGGTTACTGAAGCAGTTCTGCTGTCCATTCCCTTTTGTGCCACCATTTTCACCTGTTTCTTTTCCTCCAATTCTTAGGAAACTTGTGATCAGGGGAAACTTCGTTACTTATTTGTTCTGATTCTCTTGTGTGCTGTGGGCACTGGAGTAGATATTTGGGGGGGGGGGACAGTTTATTTCACCCCATCTTGCCTTTTGTGTTTATTTTTAATATTTTCTTGTAAATATTTTATAATGCAGTGAAATGGATCAACATCATTTCCATATAGAAAGCGAGATGTGTGGGAAGAAAATGTACAATTCTGATTAAAATTATTTCCCACTAACCTAAAAAAAAAAAGACCTTCTATAAGTCAATTTAAAAAATACAACTCAATTTTTAATGTGCATCAATGAGGCATCATTTTCACCTATCAGACTGGCAAAAATTTAAAGAGTAGTAAAATATGGTGCTGGTGAGGATTCAGGAAAATGAAGATTCCATATGCTTTTGGTCAGAATATATGCTTGCCAAGTACAGTCAGTCTTCAGAGACTCAAATGTGACTCATGTACCTTCCTGCATCAAGGCTATGTTCTGGCAGTTCTTTCACCAGGGACAAAGTAGTGTCATTTTCATTGAATATCCTGCTACATAATGTATTTTTACAATTAAATCCAATCACCCTGTAATCTTGAACAATTACTAGGTTTAAAAAGAAAATCAAAAGGAAACACATGCACAAAAGAAAAAACCTCAAAACAAACAAAAACAAGAGCACAACTTATGGGATGCAGCAAAAGCAGTAGTAAGAGGATAGCAATAAATGCCTGTGTCATAACTTTATACCACAAGGAACTAAATAAAGAAAAACAAGCTAAACATAAAGTTAGAAAAAGGAAGGAAATAATAAAGGTCAGAGCATAAATAAATCAAATAGAGAACAGAAAAACAGCAGAAAGTCAATAAAACTAAGAATTGAGTTTTTGAAAAAAATAAAATCAACAAACCCTTAGACTAATTAAGGGTAAAGAGAGTATTCAAATAAAATCAGAAATGAAACAGGAGACATTACAATAGATGCCCTAGAAAAAAAGAATTATAAGAAACTTGTGAAGTATTATTTGTGAACAATTTGGTTAACCTGAAAGAAATGGGTAAATTCCTAGAAACATACAACCTACCAAGGCTGAACCAAGAAGAAATAGATAGACTGAGAAGATCAATAACAAAAAGGCAGCCCAGATGGAGGCATAGGTAGACATGCTTTGTTTCCCTCCAAAACTAAGAAAGAATACAACTACCTCAAAACTGGAGACAGCCTGGCAGGTGGCTCAGTGGACAGGCGCTTGGAGGAATGTGAAAGGCAACCATACATTGATGTTTCTCTCCCTCTCTGCCTCTCTTCCTTCCCCTCTCTCTAATAATAAATAAAATCTAAAGAAAAAGAAAAACAACAGGAGACAACCAGAAGTTTTGGAAAATTGAGCTGCATGGAAGTCCAACAAAAATATAAAGAAGAAATACTCATCTAGACAAGTAAGACAGCCAGAGCCAGGGTGGAGAGGATTCAATGTGGAGCCAGCAGCGGCAGTGACAGTGGCTGTGGCTGGCTGACTGAAAGAGCAGTCTCACATTTTAAAAAGAAGGGAGGGACA
The DNA here is from genome assembly GCA_004026585.1 of Noctilio leporinus. Taxonomy (NCBI): domain Eukaryota; kingdom Metazoa; phylum Chordata; class Mammalia; order Chiroptera; family Noctilionidae; genus Noctilio; species Noctilio leporinus. Next base: position 18,720 of record PVIW01004303.1, read on the forward strand.
CCTGGGGAGCGCTCTCCCAGCACCAGACCAGATCAGACCATGCAGCTCGTGGTTCCAGTGCCAACTCTATACAGATCAAAGCTATCAGTTAGAATGGAAGGGCAGATGAAGTATTTCCCAGATGAGTTAAAAGTTAAAGGAGTTCATCATCACCAAGCTCTTATTATATGAAATGTTAAAGGGACTGACTTAAAAAGAAGAGGATCAAAACTATGAACATTAAAATGATAATAAACTCACAACTATCAACAACAGAATCTAAAAAATAAAAACAAAAACAAACTAAGTAAACAACCAGAAGATCAGAATTATAGGTATGGGGATCATGTAGAGGATTATCAGGTGCGAGAGTGAAAGGGGGAAAAGGGGAAATGGTGCAGGGATCAAGAAGCATGATTAGTAGGCTAATATAGACAGGGGGAAGGTAAGAATAACACAGGAATGGGTGAAGCCAAAGAACTTATATGCACAACCCATGGACATGAACTAAGGGGGATTTGACTGCTGGAGTATAGTGGGGTAGCTGGGTGGAAGGAAGCAAAGGGAAAAGAAATTGGGACAACTGTAACAGCATAATCAATAAAATATACTAAAAAAAAAAAAAAAAAAAGATAGGGAGAATAAAGCAGTCATCTAAAACCTGCCAACAAAGAAAAGCCCAGGACCAGATGGCTTCATGGCTGAATTCTAGAAACATTCAAAGACTTAATAGCAATCTTTCTCAAACTCTTCTAAAAAGCAGAATAAGAGGGAACACTTCCAAATTCATTTTATGAGGCAAGTATCTCCCTGATATCAACGTCAGACAAGGTACCACAAGAAAAGAAAACTACAGGCCAATATCTCTGATGAATACAGATGCAAAAATCCTTGAGAAAATACCAGCAAATGGAATACAACTCATCAAAAAGCTTATACACCATGACCATGTGTGATTTATTCCTGGCTTATGCAAGGTTGGCTTAACAGACAAATATTAATCAATGTGATAAACTGTATTAGCAGAATGAATAAAAAACACATGATTACCTAAATAGATGCAGAAGACGCACTTGACAAAATTCAACATGCATTCATGATAAATACGCTCAGTAAGATAAGCATAAAAAAATTCCTCAACACAATAAAGGCAATTTATAGAAGTTCATAATTAACGTCATAATCCATGGGGAAAAACTGAAAGCTTTTCTCTAAAATGAGAACAAGACAAGGATGCCCACTTGGCCACACACAGTTGTTATTTTTTTAATTAAACAATATAGAAATATGAAGATGAAAAAGTTAAAGAACCATTACCCCCGTGTCAGGCCAGCGGAGTTTCCCTGTCTGTGCATGGCTGGACCGTCCTCTGGGTCAGCTGGAGATACAGCCTCGGCATTTATCTAATCCCCAGAGCCTCTGGAACACTGGACGCTGTGGGTAACCAACTTAGCAACTCTGAGCAGGCTGATGTCACCCAAGGCTGTCACTCTTAGACATAGAGCCTTCTTTGTTTCAATGTGTAATAAGACTACCCTTGCTGTAAGCCAGGGATGCATGCTACTATTGTGGGAGAGCAGAAAAACGGAGTGTGGCAAAGCTGACACCCCCAGCTCCCGGCCTAGTGGAGGCAGGAGAGTGGATATAGGAACCCCCAGATTCTCTGCGGTTGTTAACCTAAATGCAGCTGCTATATGGGTTGGGATAACCGAGCTTGTGCTCACCAACACTCCTACCTGCCTGGCTCTGTATAGTCGTTAGCTTGCTGCTGCGATAAAGCTTGCTGAACCTTCTAAAGGCTGCATGCAGGTTCTTTGCCTCCAGGTAAGGGCCCTCCCCGCTATCATCACTTGGTGGTCTTGTACATAGCAAGAGGGGACCTGACACCCCACCAATGCCATTTCCTACCCCAGATGTATGGTAATATCATCCTCTTAGAGCTTTTTCTATATTTAATCACACACACATACATACACACACACATACTGACTAGGTTACACTATACATACTGTTCTGGCTCTTGCTTTTGTCACATAGCCATTTATAAATTGCACAGTATTACATTAAATTCTAATAGTTTTTCATTAATGAACCATTCTTGGATTATCACAGTACATGGTCACAGCATCTGCCATTATGTAAAAACAAAAAACAAACCAAATAAACCCCTCAATTTCATTGTCTTTTTGCAACAGCTATAGTATCACAGACAATATTAAATGATTATAGTGACAGAAGAAACTCTATGTCCCTAACTTTAATAATAATGTCTTTAATGTAAATTTTAATGTTATCTATAAGATTCAGATTTTTAATCATGTTAATGAAGTACCTTTGTACACTAATTGTTTTTTTTTAATTTTATTGTTGTTGTATTACATCACTACACTAATTGTTTTTTTGTTTGTTTTGTTTTGTTTTTAAAGATTTTATTTCATTATTTTTAGAAAGAGGGGAAGGGAGAGAGGCAGAGAGGGAGAGACATCAATGTACGGTTGCATTTCACCTGCCTCCAGCCACAAACCTGACTGGAGACCTGGTTTGCAACCTCGTTATGTGCCCTGGCTGGGGAATCGAACCTGTGACCTTTGGGTTCGCAGGCCGGCACCGTGCCACCAGCCAGGGCTACACTAATTGTTTTTAATCAGAGTGAATGCTAAATTTTTCAATGCCATGTTTGCATCTATTACAATGATAATAAGCCTTTTCTCTTGAGATGTGCTGTTAGAGTTAATCTTATTAACGTATTTCCTAATATAAAACCATTTTTGTATGTATGGGTCTGGCTATTTATTTTTTAATTGTATTCTAAATTAAATTTGGTATACTTTCATTAAGGTTTTCATACATGAGATTATGATTGACCTGGTTTTTTTCTTTTCTTTTTGTTCTTTCCAGTTAGTTTCTTTATGAAGCTCTGCTTTCAGCTTACTTCCAAATATTTTTTTAATTCTCAAGAGTCCACCACAAACTGATTCAATGCTCATCAAATTAGTTTCTTTTTCCTGGGAACACAGCTAAACTACTCACCAGCCCCTTGCATGTGGCTGGTTCCCACCAAAGGCCAGGACACAAAGTAGTAATGAGTTTGTTCAGAGCAGAAGGGTCTCCCCCCTACCCACCCCACCCCCCACCCTGATCCTTTCTCTTTTCTCCCTTCCACAGTAACAATGCAGGTCATGGAGCTACAATATAGAAAATGCTTAGACATTTCACTGCTTGGAAGAAATCTCCCAGGAGAACCACCCCATTAGGAAAGTGCACATTGGAACTTGTTAAGCTATCGAGATTTGAGGCTGTTTGTTATAGCAACTAACATAATACAATACAATGCTATACAATACCATCTCAAAATATGGGTATGTGCCACATAACCACCCTTGCTTAAGGAGAGACCACATATACAACAGTGGTCCCTGTAAGATTATACAGTGAATGGTTCAGCAGAAGCTTTGGCAGACTTCCACAAGTGCCTTAAAAAGTTTGAAGCCCTGGCTGGTAGCTCAGTGGATAAGGCACCAGCCTGAGAACCCAAAGGTCGCTAGTTCAATTCCCCAGTCAGGGCACATAACCAGTTTGCAAGCCAGGCCTCCAACCAGGTCTCCAGCCAGGTCCATAGCTGGAGGCAGGTGAAAGGCAACCATACGTTAATGTTTCTCTCCCTCTCTGCCTCTCTCCCTTCCCCTCTCTCTAAATATAATAAATAAAATCCTTTTTTTTTTTTAAGTTTGAAAACTTGAACCCCAACATTGAAAGTTTTTCATTAATAGAGAGGACTGTTGGTGCATTATTCTGCTTACAGGCAAATCTATGATGGAAAACAAAGCTACAAACCACCATGGACATATTGCTGAGAAAAGTGACACCTTCTCAAAAAGAGCTTCAGACAGGTCCTCCAGGAGCTATTTCTGAAGAAGGTAGGTTGTCACAGGAGATGACAGCTCCATCCATGGTCCCCGTGGACCTTTCCATGTGGTCCAGATGTGGAGGTGGGAGACACTTATGTGGATGATCCTGATCTAAGCTAATGTGTGGGTTTGTGTCTTAGTTTTTAACAAAATAATTTAAAAAAAAATGTTTAAGGAAACAAAAAGCCTATAGAATATAAGTATAAAGAAGAAAAACATTTTCACATACCTATACAATGTTTGTGTTTTAAGTTTAGCATAATTACAAGAGTTGAAAAGTTAAAAAATTAAAGTTTATAAAGTTAAAAAGTTAAAATTTATCACTGAAGAAAGAAAAATATTTTTTATAAATTGAGTGTAGCTGAAGTGTGCAGTGTCTACGGAGTCTACAGTCAGGTCCAGCAGTGTCTGGGCCTTCCACATCCGCTTGCCACTCACTCACGGCCTCACCCAGAACAACACTCATCTTGCACTTTCCATTCATGGTAGGTACCCTGTACAGGTGAACCACTCTTCATCTTTTCTATTGCCTTTTTACTGTACCTTTGCTATGTTTTGATATGTTTAAATACACTAATATGATTGTGTTGCAAGTACCTAAAGTATGCTGTACCGTAGCACACTGTATAGGTTTGTAGCCTAGGAGCCATAGGCTATACGATATAGGTGTGTAGTATGTTTGTGTTCACACACTATGATGTCGACACAACAAGAGAATTGCCTGGTGATGCATTTTTCAGAACATATTCCCATCATTAAGTGACACATGACTGCACTTAATGTAATTTGTCTATATGATTCCACTTATGTGAAATATAAGACATATATAGAATGAGATATAATATAAATAGTAGTTTCGTCATACCCAATACTTTATTGTGGACCTAGCACTATACTGGTCTGTATGTCAGGATAATATATTTTTTGAGATATTAACCTAATTTGTCATGTTATTTTTCCTCCACCTTTTTAAGCTGATCATTATCTCAGAGGGAGGGTGAGAGGACAGAAAACAAAATATGCCTGCTGGTCTCCAACAACCTAAATCCACTAGGATATTTTGCTAGATGCCTCAGAGGCAAATATCAACATAGAGAAGTAGTGGGGGAGCCCTGGTGGGGTGGTTCAGTTGGTTGGAGCATCACTCTGTCACCCCCAAAATTACAGGTTCCATCCCTAGTTGGAGGAGTACTGGAAGCAATTAATGGATGTTTCTCACATTGATGTCTCCTACCTCTTTCCTACCTCTCTCTCCATTCCTCTCTCTCTAAAATCAATAAACATATCCTCAGGTGAAATTTTTTTTAATGTATGTATTAAGAAAAGGAGGAGGGTAGAAAGGAGGATTCACTCAGAGAGGGAGGAGGAGGAGAGCTGGGGAGAGCAGGAATCTCAGACAGCCCTGCTCTTGCTCCTGGGAAGACAGGGAGGGGTGGTGGTGGGTAGCGAGGGTCAAGATTCTCATGACCCTCCTGCAAGTACAGAAAGAGCTCCCAGAGGTAAGGGGTGGATCCTTCTAGAAGAAGAGGATGTCTCAACTGCATGTGCCAGTTCGGCCCTGGACCAACTGATTCCCTAGATACACTCAAGACATGACTACGTTAACACCAGGGCGAACTGGTGGTGCAGAAGCAGAGAGCCTCCTCCTCAAGGTTGACGTTACACAGATGCCCCCAAAGAAAAGGAGGGGAAAGCTGGGGTTGATTGTGCCATGCTCTTGGGGATCAACAAGGAGAAAAACATACCTCTTTGAGGAGCTTACCCTCTTTATTGGCGCTCTCGTCGCCACCATGCGGTGGAGAACCATCCCTGGTTGAGGGGTTTAGGTTGGTGGGCATGGTGACTGGATGCGTGGGTGGGTGCTTTCTGGGTGGGGTGGGAGCTATACGGCTGCTTCAGCTGAGCCCGCGGGACTGGCTGGGAGAGGCCAGCTCGGGAGAAAAGGCTGGAGTGGGAACGGGGGCGGGCGGGGTTGGCAGCTTCCACCCCCATCTGCCCCTCTTCCCAGGCCAGGATTTAGGGCGGGTCTGGAGGCCAGCAGGGGGAGTCAGAGGACCGACAATGTCGCAGGGGTGGGCTTGTGAACCCCACCACCACCACACAAGCACACATACCCGACGCCGCAGCGATGAAGGCCGCACCCCACCCCTGCGGCACCCGCTCCCGGTCCCGCTGCTGGCCCCACACAGTGGGAAGCGGAGTCCCGGAGCCCGGCATTACCTGCGGGGGCGCCCCCCTCGCACAAGGGATCACAAACCGAGATTCTGAACCTCAGGCCAAAGTAGCGTATAGGATTCCTATCGGGATCAAGGAAGGCAGCCAACCATCCTAAAGTGAACACATACCTTGGTTTGGCATTTTTTCATTTTTAATATTTTGCCAACCTCGATAGGTGGCATATTACCCTCCGTGGGGCCTGGTCCCGGGGCCCCGTCCACCGTCCCTGGAATGCCTCTTTAATCCCCAGGCCTTTTGCCCATTCCTGCTCACCACCACCACACACACACACACACACACACACACACACACCTGCGCCTGCACCTCTTTCACCCAGCACGTGGTTCTCCTCCCATCCTCCACTGGTCCCAAGCTTCTCTGTGCACCCCCAGCCCTACCTCGGCTAAGCACCTCCTTTCCTTCTCTCCTTTTCTTCTCCACCATCTGTCCCAGGTGCAACCTCCTCCCACATCTTCACACATCATGACTCACAGCAGGGGCCACCACTCCTTCATATGGTCACCCCTTCTGAAACCCAGGACACCAAGACCCTGCCTCCCAGCTCCGGATGCCGGCACGTAATCAGGCCTAACTCCTCCCCAAAGTCCTGATCAGTATATGCAGGAGCAGAGAGCAGGAGCCCAGGCAGAGTGCCCTCAGTGGGGACAGGGGTCAGAGGGCAAAGCCCGAGATCCTCCTGTAGCCACAGAACCAGGCAACCTGTTGCTAGGTAACCAGCTCTCAGGTGGCTGCTGATCTCAGGCTTCAGCCCTCTTCCCACGAGTCTCTCAGACACCCACCCTCTGTGGACCCCAAAAAGCAGGCTGAAAGAAGAAGCAGGAGCTCACACACTCCTGAGCCACCTGTGGTTCCACTACCCATTGTTCGGTGAAGATTTGACTGCCTGGACTATTGGGTCACCGCCACCATGAGTCTAGGCATCATGGAGGAGGAAGATCTGGCTGAGTACTTCCGGCTGCAGTATGGGGAGCGGCTGATGCAACTTCTTCAGTGAGTGTCTCAGGGCCTGGGCCACCCCCTCTGGGCCTGGGTCCTCATATACCTTCCAGCCCACACCCCAATTCCAACCCCTCCTACTCCTATTGCCCAGAGTCCCAGTGGATCCCTACCCCTTATCACCCTGCTTCACCTTGCTCCCCAGACAACAACACAGCTCTCCCTCTCGACAGACCATTCCCTTTACTCTGATGGAAGCAGGACTCCTTTCCCTCCCCATGGCTTTCTGTCTCCACCGGTTACTCCCAGGCTCCTCATGCCCATGTCTCAAACAGGAAGTTTCCCCACATTGAGGAGCAGTCAGAGTCCCCATCTATCCAGCTGCTGGAGAAGAAAAAGGAGGCCAAGATCATGCACCATGCTATGTTGCAGAAGAAGGAGGTGGGGGAATGGAGATGGAGTGCAGAAAGGGCCACAGGGACAGCCCTTCATTTTGTGGGTGGTGGTGACTAGCATCAGGAGTGCAGGATGGTGGCTCTGTGTTCCCTCTGCAGAGACAGAAATGATCCAAGTCTTGGGGGTACCAGTGTCCTGTGATGCTCTGCTCTGAACCAGGCACTGGTGGAATGAGGAAGGCCTGGGGGGAAAGACGCTGAGGTGAGGGATGCTAGGGAATTCCTTGATACCCAGGTCAGAGGCCCTGCTGACCTCCCTGCTCCCACCACCCCAAGGCGTTTCAGCGTAGAATGGAAACTCTGAACCTGCGCTGGGAGGAACTGGGCGTCAAGGAGGCCCAGCTGAAGGCCCACATTCAGAAGTTTGAACAATTCATCCAGGTACTCCTCCCCCTTGTTCTCTTCTTCCTCCTCCTTCTCCTCTTCCTCCTTCCTTTTGCTGACTGCTCATCCTGAATTAGATGTCTCTTCAGTGCTCAACAATGCCTGAATCCTCTCCCTTTATGCCCCCACTTATTGCTGTTTGTAATTTATTTACCTGCCAGTCTCTACTCCTTCTGATTTCCATTTATTATGTCCTTGGGAGACGTGCTTATCCAATGAATGAATGAATGAATTAGTGAATGAATGAATGAGACATGGTCAGGGCTAGGCACTTGGAGATACAGTGATGACTCAGACAGGGTTTTAGTCCCTCCAACTCACCCCTCCCCTCCCTCCTAGCACTGAGGGTCCAGGCTGGGGGTGGATGAAGGACCAGGTATCAGAGTCTATTTGAAGCAATTCCTCTCAACTGGTCTTTTGAGGAGTGATTTAACTGTTTTAAAATCCAGATTCCTCTAAGAAGGAAGGGCCTGGCCCAGCTCCAGCAAGTAATCACAGGCCTCTGTTACAGGGAAATCCTGATCTTAAGTATCTTCTGTCTTGCTCTATGCCTAACTCAAGTGGGAAAAGAAACTGATGGACCAGGCATATTGTCCAAAGATCCAGTTCTTACTGACCAGAGAAAAAGCTAGTGGAGGGCTGGGACAGTGGGAAATTGGGGCTCTCCAGATGGCCACCAGAGCCCAGCAGCATGAGAATCCTGGAAAGCTTGTCACAGATACAGACCTGGGACTCTCCTTTGTCCTTGCTTTCATCTGGCCTGAGGTGGGGCCCAGGCAACTACATTTTTTTAAGTTCCTCAGGGGATTGTGATGCATGGTTAGCCTTGAAAACTACTGGTTTAGGTCCCATTAGTTCTCTCTTGGGCTTACGGGGCACAGTGCAAACACTCTATGTGCCTTCTCCATGTGCCTCCAAATGCCCCCACCCCACAGTCCTACCCATGGGGAACCACAGGGGCCCCTAGAGAGGGAAAGGGGCCACACAAGTGTTGTGAAGGGTGGGTTCACGCTCTAAACTTGGGGGGAGCAGAAGGGGAAGGAGGTCAGCCTGATTGCAGTAGCTGGACTTGTGTCTTTTTCTGGGCATCTGATTGCCTGCATCATCTCCTCCTGCCTGAACCTGTGTCCAGTCTGAACCACCAGCTACATGCTCTCTGGAATGGCCTTGCCCCCAGATCCTTGGGAGCCTGCCCATCTCCCATCTCATCTCCCATCTCATCTCCCTGCATCTTGAGCACTGTTGCCCCAGCTTTTGGAAGGAAGAGAGGAGCTACTGCCTCTCATTTCTATAGTTGGATAAACTGAGGCTCCAAGGACCAAATCAGGAGAAAATTCAAGCCCTTGGCCTCCTTGCTCACATGGACGATCCCTGCCCATCCTCAGGGTGATCTGGGCTCAGTGAACAGATGCCTTGTGTGGGGGTGCCATTAGCCTGGGCCCTAGGGAGGGCAGGGCTGAATGCCTGACAAACACCACCTCTCTGGCCCCAGGAGAATGACCAGAAACGGATCCGTGCCCTGAAGAAAGCTAACAAGGAGAGAGAACTCAAGAGGCAGCGCGTGCGCGACCTGGCCAAGGCCAAGCAGGAGATGGCGGCCCTGCGACTGCAGCACCAGCGACTGAGCAGCAAGCTGCAGGACTACTCCATCTTCAACAAGTACCTCGAGAAGGTGGTGGAGAACTCCGAGGTGAGTAGGGGCAGGGTAAGTGCCTTCTTCAGCCCCATCGCTCCTTCCCCAGGACCTGGGGCTATGGGAGGTTTGGGGACCTTCTGCAGGGATGGTCACCCTACTCTGAGGACAGGCATCCAGCCCTGGAGGACAGCCTGTGGTAAGAGTTGGGGACTGGTTGGTGTATCTTGGTGTCTGTGAGTGACAACTGTGTAAATGTCTCTGTGCAGATGGTGTGGGGGTGTGTTGGGGGAACCAAAGTTTCTTTTTTGCAGCATGAATGATAAGCCTTGTCTGCCTCAGGAGGTGGCCTACTTCTGTCCCTGCTTCCCCTCCTCCCTGGTGTTTTTGTTTACTTGAGAGTAAATGGAATGGGAAGGGAGAGAAACTAACAAACACCCAACCTAATGCAGAGCTGGGGAGCTTAGTGTGGGCTGGGCCCTGGGCAAGGTGCTGCGTGTGGTGACTCAGTCAGTCCACTCATTAGCCCCCAGAGAGGAAAACCCTCCATTGGGTCACCACTGCAGAGGAGGAAATGGAGGCTCAGAGAGGTTAGGTAAACTGCTCAGGGTTGCCCAGCCTGAGCCCTGGCTTCTAACCACTCTTCTGTGGGCCCCACGATGCCACTGACAACTGCTCTTCCTAAATGTGCGTCATTGCCAGAGCTTCAAGAACGTCACCCTCTTCCCGCCCACCCTGCAGCCCAGCTGACCTTTGGACAACACGGCTACATAGTTCCACTCACACGTGCTCTTCTTCAATAGACCATTTGGAAAAAACTCATAGACAAACCGTATAACCTAAAACCGATGACATAAACTTTGCAGTAATTGATAAATATAGTACAGTACTATAAGTGTATTTTCTCTTCCTTATGATTTTCTTAATAACATTTCCTTCTCTCTAGTTTACTTTATTGTACGAATATGGTATATAATACCTATCACATACCAACTATGTGTTCATCAACCATCTATGTTATCCGTAAAGCTTCCAATCAATAGTAGGCTATCCGTAGTTAAGTTGGGAGGAGGTTAAAAGTTATGTGTGGATTTTTCCCTGCATGGGAAGTCAGCACCCCTAACCCCTACGTTGTTCAAGGGGCAAGTGTATTTGACATTATTGACGCTCCTCCTTTAAACATATCTTCGTCCCTCCCTCTCCTACTTTCTTCCTCAGATTCCTTGGGGCCTCCTCTCCCTAGCTCCTTAAATGTTCCTCAGGTCTTTGTTCCAGAACCGCCACTTTTCTCCCTGATCAATGCCCTGGGCCCCCTGTGGATGCTACCTGTGTCAGTGGCTATCTACCCTGCTTGTCTTATGTCCCCATGTGATAGTCGCACGGAGGACCCCTACCAGGGCTGAGTGAGGTCTCTGCAGAGGGATGAAGGGTGCACAGCTTTTTCAAGCCCCAGCAATTTTCATATAGAACCAGTAACCTAATTGATGTATGCCTGAGTCCCAAATCCATGTTATTTTCTCCATTCTAAGACCTGATAAATTATTCTTTTAATAATTTTTTGTTTGTGGCCGGGGGTGTGGGATTGAGAGAAGCAGCAGATAAATGATAAGAAAAATGGCACAGATTCAGAGCTGGTAAAATGTATGTCTTAGAACTGAGGGAACTGGCCTATATCTCCTGAGTGCCAGGCTCCTGCATCTAATTTGTCGAGTTCACAACTCATCTCATCTTCTTCTGTGACCCCCAGGCAAGCCCACTGCTGGTGTTTCCAGTGCTGGTGAATGGCATGGCCACCCACCCACAGCCTCCCACCCATAGCCTCCCACCCACAGCCTCACCAGAACTTGAGCCTCATCCTTGACTCTTCCTCCTCCTGCATCCTCCAAAGTCATCAATCAATGGATCTGGTCTATTCTGCCTCCTAAGTATTCCTGGAATCCAATCCCTGTCTCTTCCTCATCCAGACCACCAATGTGCCTCATGTGGAGTTCAGATTTGCATTATTCCTGGCCACCAGCCTGCCTGGCATTTTACAAGCAGCATGACCCCCTACATCTGTCTCTTTCCCTCTTTCCTTCTTTCTTTAGTTCTTTCAAAATATTTTAAGCATACTGAGAAATATACAGAAATATAATAGTAACCAGTACTCACCACAGCTTTGTCAAGTCTTAATATTTGGCCTCGATTTGTTCTTTTTAATAAAACACTACAGGTAATTAAATCCCCTGTGTGCCCCCCTCCCCTCGCTTCCAGACCTATTCTTCCTTCCCCTCTCCTCAGAGGTAATCAGATCTGTTTTTGTAAGTTCTCATTCACATGCTTGTTTTTATTGCTTTGGCAACTTATTACATATCCATAAACTATGAATAGTGTTGTCCATGTCCTTTTGTGACTGTTTCTGATCAATATTTTTTAAAATCCTTTTACTATGGAAAATTTCAAACTTATACAAAAACAGAGAGAGAATAGTCTATTGAATGTCCATTACTCATCACCTAATCCCAATAATTATAAACTCACAGTCAAACCTCCCAAACCTCCCACCTTTGCCATTTTGAAGCAAATGATATTCTTGCATCCATAAGTATTTCAGTTTAATATAGTTGCAATACATGGTCACACCTAGTAAAATTTTGATAGTAATTCCTTCATATCAAATATCCAGTTGATGTTAAAAATTCCCCCATTATTGCACAAATGCTTTTTGAACAGTTGGTTTGTTCTAATCAGGGTCCAACAAGATCCCACTGGTTGCTGTTTCTCAAAGCACAGACATCATGATGCTGATCAAGATAAGCCAAACATAAAACAGGACATACTATATGATTCCACTGATGTCTTTATAAATAGGTAAAAGGAATCTCTGGTGGTAGAAGTCACAGTTCTGATTTCCTTGCTAAGAGGGGGCAGAAGACCCCTGTAGGGTGCTGGCAATGTTTGATCATCAATTCTTCATGTATAATTAGGATACTATCACAGAAAAAGGACTTCATAAAGCAATTATTTTCCTCACCCACTATTTGGTCACTACGTGGGTCTTAAAGAAGCTCTAATTAAATGTTCGATTCTTTATTACAATTTTCAGAATGAGTTGGTTCTCCAGCACCCTCCAAAAGTGACCAGTAACGTTATACTCATTATGAACTCATGGGTTTTTAACATGTTTAATGTTTTAATCTTCTGCAATTATTCTTACTGATGCTCTTTGGACAGTGGGAGCCTCTTCAAGTTGGCACCTAATTCCCTTTGCCATCAATGTTAAGCTGTGGGCAAGTGCTCATGGTAGCTGATGGGTCCATTTGTTTCTACTTGCATGCTGTTGCATTTGTGCTGAGTGAATGTCCAAACATACAGACATGAAATTCTCTCTCTGCTTTTAAAAACCCTTCAGTGGATGAAGTCCACAATCCTTCTCAGGGTTTACGGGGCACACTGTTTACTCCTCCAGGTCACTCTCTCCCTCTCCATCTTGAACTCAGGTCATTCACAGTAACCTTTCTTGAGCTTCCTGAACACGCCACACATAGCCCATCATCTTTACCCAGGCTGCTCTCTCAGTGCTTCACCTGCCCCCGCCTGCCTTCGCCTGGCTAGCCTCTGTTCATACCTCTGGCCTCTCTTTAGCAGCCATTTCCCTCCAAAACACCTTTTCTAATGCTGGACTGGGTGGCCCTTCCCCACAGAGGCATATCTGGAGAGAAGCCAGCAGAGCAGTTCCCAGAACACCAGTCTATCACAGGACATGTCAGGAGATGGACAACATGCTTAGGGAGTATCACCTGAGTGTCTGGAAAGCCCACTTTGATAAAGCTCTGAGGAGGTGAGGTGGCACCCTGGAACAGGTGCTCACACTGCCTGCCAAAGAGGGAGGGTCGTCAGGCTTCTCTGCTGTTGAGTGTGGCCTGCGAGGTAGGGCCAGCATGGAATGGCTCTGCACCGTATTGGAGGAGGCAGCTGAGCCTCCTACCCCACTGGTACCCTCTCCAGCAGAGGCTGGAGGGAGATCTCAGCAAACGTTGAACGAATACCGAGAGCGCCATGTTGAAGATATTAGCCCTTGCCCCCGGCCTCCATCCAGCCTCACCTCCAGTCATAGATAGAGCTTATCACTCTGTGTTGTGACTATGTACGGGTCTGTCTGTTCTCCCTCCACACCACCCCAAGTTGTAGGCTTCCCAAGAGCAGGATCTGCCTGTCTCATCTCCTGCTCTGTCCCTAGCAGTTACCACTATTCCCGGCCTTTACATGTTTCTTGGTACATTCTTGTCGAATGGGGTCATCACTGCCTTGGGAAACATCTCAAACAGCACCCCTGCTACAGACATGGAGTTATCTCTCTTCTTTTTAAACCCTGTCAGTGGACGAGGCCCACACTCCTTCTCAGGGTTTACTGGGCACTTATTTACGCCTCCAGGTCTCTCTCCCACTCCATCTTGAACTCAGATCATTCATACTAACTTTTCTTGAACTTCTGAAACATGCCACAGACACCCCATCCTCTTTACCCAGGCTGCTGCCTCCAGCAGTTCTCAACCCTAGACTCACCTGGGGGAGAGGGTGCAAAATTCACATGCCAGAGACCACTTCAGGCCTCTTTATTAATCCAACTCTCTGGGGCTGGAACCTGCCAGGTGTCCTTTTTAAAGCTCCTCCCATGATTCCAACATGCAGTCAAGATTGAGAACCTCTGGTCCAGTTGCATGTGTCCCCAACACATGACCCATGGCACATACCAACCCAAAAGGAGCAAGCAGCATGAGTGTAATGTCATCAGAGCCTCTGTCCCTTGAGCCTGGCCTAGGGTGTCTCTACTAGGCCAAGGAATGTAGGCTGGTGGCAGCGGGCAGCTGCGTTGGGCCCTGGGGCTGCAGGGCAGTGAACCAAATCCCCATTGCAGTTTGAGGAGATCCACGAGGTGATGGCGCGCTATAAGACCCTGGTGAGCATGCACGACGACCTCATGCAGTCGGCGCAGGAGGGCCAGGAGAAGATCGAGCGCGCCAAGGCGCGGCTGGCGCGCTACATGGAGGAGAAGGACGACGAGATCCTGCAGCACAACAATGAGCTGGCACGCCTGCAGATGCGCTTCGACCGCGCCCGCAGCGACGTCATCATCTGGGTGAGCAGCTGTCTGGGCCGGGAGCTTCTGGGTCTACTGAGTGAATGATACACAGACACACGCAAACTTGCTGCACTCACGTCCCTCCCTCTTCTCCCCAGGAATCTCGCTGGGCACATATCCAGAACACTGCAGCCAAGAAGACCCTCTTGCTTGGCACCATTAAGATGGCAACGCTGAACCTCTTCCAGATTGTGAGCAAGCAGCTGAAGGAGGCAACCTATGTGTCCTTGGAGGACACGCACAAACAGCTGGACATGGTAAGAGGAGGTGCAGGTGCCTGGTAGGCTGTGTCTGCTGAGCCAATGAGGGTCCTTGATAGATTGGGTGGAGGAATGAACCAGAAAAAGCCATGGTTCTCAAATGTTAATAGGGAGTATCACCTGATACTCTGGAAAGCCCACTTTGATAAAGCTCTGAGGAGGTGAGGTGGCACCCTGGAACAGGGGCGCACACCGCCTGCCAAAGAGGGAGGGTTGTCAGGCTTCTCTGCTGTTGAGTGTGGCCTGCAAGGTAGGGCCAGCATGGAATGGCTCTGCACCGTGTTGGAGGAGGCAGCTGAGAACAGAAACATCTAGGGTCTGGGAAGTACTGTTGGACCTCGCCCCCAAAGTCTCTGACTCAGTAGGTCTGCGTGAGGACCCATGAATTTCCATTTTCAACAAGTTCCAGGTGATGATGCTGGTCTGGGTTCCACATTGTGAGAGCCACTGCACTAGAGCAAAGACCCTGTTGGACCCAATCAACACAGATGGTGGCAGGAACCCACTATGAAATTCATTGTACAAAACAGTCTTATTAGATCTAGTGAGTTCTGAAGACCTATGCCTTTCTCACTCTTTAGGAAAGAGAATATTAGTGAGGGAGGAGGAGGTGAATCAGCAAGTTTAGGGAAGTGTTAGAGTCACAATTAGTACCAATCTGAGATTTTCTCTGAAGTAATTGAAAGGAACTAACTTTTCCACTGTATAATCCAAAACTATCTGATGCCATGTGCCGCCTAAAATCATCTCACTTCTGAACAAAAGTAAACACATCCCATAATTTGGAATTTTCTGCATCAGCGGTTGCATTGGCCATGCTCCTTGTGATATGCAGAGAAACATGACCATTTCTTTATTCCTTTAGCAAAAGTTTTAAGTTCTGTTGTAAAATAAACTTCTGAAAACTGTGATTTTTGTTTTGTTCCCTGCTGTATCCCCAGTGTCTAGAACAATGCTTGCCATAGGGTAGGCACTCTGTAAGTATTTGGTGAGTGAAAATCAAACACAAGCCAAAAAAGCAATGAACTGATAGGCATTTCCCTTGTTTAACAAAACAAAACGAAGAAGGTGAAATTCCTGAAATGTAAAGGATTTCACCCATTGACTGGCCAGGAAAATGGATTTCCCTAAACCAAAAAATCTGCCTGCTTCTTAGCCCATTGTTGACTGGCAATTTTATACATAAGCCAGTCAGTGAAGGACAAATATCATATGATCTCACCCATTACAGGACAATAATGAGCAAAACTAACAACAAGCAAAACAGAACCAAATATATGAATACAATGAATAGGCCTTCAGTGGTCAGGGGGAAAGGGGTTGGGGGGAGGGGGGAGGCAGAGGCAAGAAAGGGGAGCAGTTTAGACAAGAACCTAGTATAAAGGAACCATGGACATGGACAACAGGTGGGATTGACTTTGGGGGGAATGGGTGGGTGGGGAGGGGGACAGAGGGGAGCAAAAAGGGGATGGGTATAATACAACAACAATAAAATAAAAAAAATAAACTAATGCAAGTGCAAATACAAGTTAACTCATGTGGCAAACCATATCCATCTGTTCATTGAGGCATGTAAAAGCAGAATTATTGATAGCCTAAAGAACATAAAGGGAATTTGTAAGGAAGTTTGTTCTGAAGCAGTAATTCTCAAATTTTTTGGTATCAGGATACCTTTACGCTCCTAAAATTGATTGAAGGCCTTCTAAAAGTTTCGGTTTATAATTGGGTATATCTATTGATATTTACCATACCCAAACAGAAAAATCTTTAAATACTTAACTCATGTCTTGGCTGGTATGGGTCAGCTGGTTGGAGCATTGTCCCATACACCAAAAAGTTGGAAGTTTGATTCCCGGTCAGGACACATATTTAGGTTGCAGGTTCAATCCCCAGTTAGGGCATGAATGAGAGACAACCAATGGATATTTTTCTCTCACAGTGATGTTTTCTCTCTCTCTAAAATTAATAAACATATTCCCATAGGATATGAACCTACTGAGAGAAATACATATGGCCAAGTAGACTGAAACATTAAAAATAAGACCAGGAAAAAATGTAAGTTAAAATCGGAGGACAGTAGTTGGCTCTCAGCTTCCTGGTAACCAGAAGGAAAAGCAACACACAGTTCCAGTACCAAAATAAGAAAACATAAGTTCTTCTTCAGGGAAAGCAAACCTTTTCCAGCACTTTAACTAAAACTTCTCAAGAAGGCATCAGAGACCCTCAGCGAACAATGCTCAACAAACCCCCACAACAGATCCAAGTAGGGGCTTTGGAGGCTGCCCCTCTAGAGCTAGGAGCGTAACATCACAGTACAACTTAGGAAAAGGGATTCTGCAAGAAGCCCAGACAATTTGAATTCAACATACTGTGTCATGGAAGGTCCAGCATTATCCCTGAATGCACCCCAACCTGTCTGGAGCAGCATTTTTCAACCTGGACTTGCAAAATCCGAGAATCCCAAGAATGTTAGTAATAAAAGGAATCCAAAGTTAAACAAGTTAGATGGTTTTTTAAACGTGGGACTTCAATTTGGATGCTTTGATTCCTTTTTCTTATCTGATCATTGTGGCTAGAACTTTCAAGACTATGCTGAATAGAAATGGAGAGATTGGACAGCCTTGCTTTGCTCCTGATTTTAAGGGAAAGGCTTTCAGTTTTGGCCATCGAGTATGATGTTAGCTTCAGATTTCTCATATATGGCCTTTATGATGTTGAGGTGTGCTCCCTCTAGTCCCATCTTGCTGAGGGTTTTTGTTTGTTTGCTTTGTTTTTTAATTTTTTAAAAAAGATTTCATTATTTCCAGAGAGAGAGTAAGGGAGAGGGGCAGAGAGGGAGAGAAACATCAACGTATGGTTGCCTTTCACCTACCTCCAGCCACAGCTGTGGCTGGAGACCTGGCTTGCAACCTCGTTATGTGCCCCGGCTGGGAATCAAACCAGTGACCTTTAGGTTTGCAGGCCAGCACCTTTTACACTGTACTACCAGCCAGGGCTTGCTGAGGGTTTTTATCATAAAAGGTTGTTATATTTTATCAAATGCTTTTTTGGCATCTATTGATATGATCATATGGTTTTTGTCTTTCATTTTGTTTATGTGGTGTATTACGTTTATTGATTTGCAGATATTGTACCATCCTTACATCCCCAGGATGAATCCCACTTGATCATGGTATATGATTTTTGTAATATATTGCTGGATCCAGTTTGCCATTATTGTGTTGAGAATTTTAGCATCTATGTTCATCAGAGATATTGGCCCGTAGTGTTCTTTCTTTGTTGGATCTTGACCTGGTTTTGTGATTAGAATAATACTGGCCTCATAGAAAGTTTGGGAGTCTTCCCTCTTCTTGGATTTTTTGGATTAGGTTGAGAAGGATAGGAATTAGTTCTTCCCTAAATGTTTGGTAAAATTTACCTGTGTAGCAATCTAGTCTATGGCTCTTGTGTATTGGGAGTATTTTTATTACTGCTTCAATTTCACTAGCTATTATCGGTCTATTCAGACTTTCTACTTCTTCTGGATTCAGTTTTGGCAGATTATACATTTCCAGAAATTTGTCCATTTCACCCAGATTGTCAAATTTCTTGTCATATAGTTGTATGTGCTATTTTCTTACAATCCTTTATATTTCTGTGGTATCAGTTGTGATGTCTCCTATGTTGTTTCTGTTTTCGTTTATTTGGGTCCTCTCTCATTTTTTCTTGATGAGTCTGGTGAAAGTCTTGTCAATTTTGTTTATCTTTTCAAATAATCAGCTCCAGGAATTATCCTTTGAATTGTACTTTCAATCTCTATGGCATTTAATTCTGCTCTGATCTTGATTATCTCCCTCCTACTTTCTCTGGGCTTTGTTGTTGCTTCTCTAGTTCTTGTAGCTTTATAGTTAGGTTGTTTGTATGAGCTTCTGCTAACCTTTTTAGGTAGACCTGTATTGCTATTGTGTATTCATTTTAATTTGTTTCCAGAAACTTTTTATTTCTTCTTTGAGCTTATCGTTAACCCATTAATTACTTAACAGCATGTTATTCAGTCTCCATGAATTAAAATGTTTTTGGTTTTTTTCCCCTCGAGATTGGTTTCTAGTTTTAAGCCATTGTGATCTGAGAAGGTGTTTGGTATGATTTTAATTTTCTTGAATTTGTGGAGGCTTGTCTTGTGTCCTACCATGTGGTCTATCTTTGAAAATGTTACATGTGCATTTGAAAAGGAAGTGTATTTTGCTTCTCTGGGATGAAAAGTTTTGTATATATCAGTTAAGTCGTTTTCATATAGAGTTCCGTTCAATGCCACAATATCCTTGGTGTTTTTTTTGTTCGGAAGATCTGTCCATTGTTGATAATGGGGTATTAAAATCCCCCACTATTAGTGTGTTGCTGTTGATATCCTTCTTGAAGCCCTCCAAGATTTTCCTTATGCATTTGGAAGATCCTATGTTGGGTCCATATATGTTTATAAGAGTTAAATCTTCTTGATGGATTGTTCCCTTAAGTATTATGAAATGATCTTCTTTGTTTCTCTTTATGGGCTTCTTTGTAAAATCTATTTTGTCTGAAGTAAGTATTGCTACCCCAGCCTTTTTCTCATGTCCATTTGCTTGAAATATATTTTTCCATCCTTTCACTTCAGTCTTTGTTGATCTTTTGTTCCAAGGTGGGTCTCTTGTAGACAGCATACAGTATATATGGGTCATGTTTTCTTATCCATTCAGCTACCCTATGTCTTTTTATTTGGTGCATTTAATCCATTTACATTTAAGGTTATTATTGACAGGCACTTTTTCATTGACGTTTTTCCCCTTTGTTCCTGTGTTCCTCTCTGTTTCTTCATCTTTTTAAAGCAGGCCCTTTAGCATCTCTTGCAATACAGGTTTGGTGGAGATGTACTCTTCTAGCCTTCTTTTGTCTAGGAAACTCCTTATTTCACCTTCCATTCTGAATGAGACTTGCTGGGTAGAGTATTCTTTGTTGCAGGCCTTTGTTTTTCATTACTTGGAGTATTTTTTGCTGTTGCCCTCTGGCTTGTAGTGTTTCTGTTGAGAAATCATTTGATAACCTTATTGGAGCCCCCTTATATGTTATTAGCTGTTTCTCCCTTGATGCTTTTAGGATTATCTCTATGTCTTTGAAATTTGCCATTTTCATTATGATGTGTCTTGGAGTAAGCCTGTTTAGGTTCATCTTCATTGGGACCCTCTGTGCTTCCTGAACTTTAATGATGTTTTCACTCATCAAGTTAGGGAAATTTTCTGTCATTACTTTTTCAAATAGGTTTTCTATCCCTTGCTTTTCTTCTCCTTCTGGTATCCCTATGATATGGATATTATTGTGTTTCCTGTTGTCCTGCAGCTCTCTTAAAACCTCTTCATTGTTTTTCAGTATTTTTTCATTTTGTTGCACTGTCTAGGTATTTTTTTCCATGTTGTCTCCCAATTTTCTGATCTAGTCCTCTACCTTCTCTAACCTGCTTTGGATTCCTTCTATTGTGTTCTTTAGTTCAGAAATTGTATTTTTCATTTCCTCCTGGTTCTTACTGATGGGTTTGGTGTCCTTTTTAATGCTGGTGTCATTCACAGTAAGTTCCTTGTAATTTCCCTGGAGTCCTTTGAGTTGTTGAGCTCATTGAGCTTTCTTATAACCATTGTTTTGAATTCCATGTCTGATAATTTGCTTGTTTCTCTTTCACTTAGCAGCCTTTCTGGGGATTCCTCCTTTACTTTTGGTGTTAGATTGTTTCTTTTTCTCCCCATTTTGGGTGTCTGTTCTTGCTTGCTTTTGTTTCTTGGATTAATCTGCTATGACTCCCTGCCCTCACAGAATGCCCTTTTGTGTTAGGAGATTTATGGGATTCCGAGGTGCAGTCTCCTAGATTTCCTCAACTTACTGCTCTTGGGATGCCTTTTGTGTCATTAATTTGGGCTGTCTGGTTGTATTTTGGATTTGGCTTATGCGTTCTTCCTTGATGCGTTCTTCTCTCCAGCTAGCTGATTGAGAGACTCTCCTTTTATCACATCTCTTATACTCTCTACCCTGTAGCTGCTCTAAAGTTTGAGAAAGCCCTCTGCGCTGCCCTCTACTCTGCTGCCATCTTGATCCCCTGATTTCATGTTCTTTAAAATGGAAGGTAGTGAATAGCATGTGAACTTCTTAGATGCCATAGATTACCATAATGAGCATTAGGTCCAGGTTTCAGTAAACAACCACTTTAAACGTTATTACATTGTGGAGATCTGTCTGCACTGGCTGGACCCTGTCTGCCTAGGGTCTCCCTCTCCTTTCCCTTTAGTTAGACTATCTGCCTGTACATCTTCCTATCACCGTGTCTGCTTCTAGAACTTCTAGCTCTTTTGCTATTTATTGCTTTTAGTCTAAGCCTGATCCTTCATTTCAACTAGAATAATTATCAGACAAGGGGAAGTGGCTTCAAGAAGTCATTCACAGGAAGATGGTGACTCCTTATAGGTTACATCTGGACATATGCTGCTTTGGGATGGGATAGCCTCTCACTGAGTAGGGTTAACTCTGGTCCCCTTGCCTTGTTAGATCCAGCAGTTTATCCAGGACCTGTCTGACATCTGGGCAGAGGTAAAGAAGAAGGAGCAACAGCAGATCCGGGTTTAAAAAGTGACCATGAACAGAGATGGAGAGAATAACTTCCTGGTGAGCTTGCATCCAGTCATGTCAGGCCAGCCTTCTGAGACCCTGTGTCCTTTCTGCTGATGGGCACTTGCTGTATTTCTTCTTGGGCCTCAATCCATCCCATCTTTGAAAACATTAAATTCTATAAGGAGTTTGTTTCTAAGTCCTTTTTTTTTTTTTTTTTTTTGTTATTTATTCATGAGAAAGAGTGTCCATTGAGAAAAGAACACTCCCCCCCCCAAATCACCCCCTCTTGAAGTTGGTCACTTAGGCTGCCCTCGATCTAGAAACCAAGTCTCAGATTAAGTGTCTCCGATGCTTTGGACTTTCACACAGTAAGTATTCATGTGGGAAGCGGACTAGCAGGGTAAGTACATGGGGCCATTTTTTTCCTCTACCATTTCAAAAAACATTTTTTAATTTGGTACTTCTACTTGGGGTGCAGAGGCTCACTAGAAACTATGAAGGCAGCTTCCCAAATCAGAGTTCCAACTCTTCCCTGACCTGGGGAGCAAGCTCTGCTCACCACCCTCTGTGAACCCTGAAACTACAACATAGTGTCAGCAACACTAACAAAGGACTAGCTGGCAGGCTGCTGAATGACAGCATCTAAGCAGCCTGAGACAATGACTTCAAAACAGCAAAACTGGCCCTGGCTGGTGGCACAGTGGATAAAGCACCAGCTTGTGAACCCAAAGATCACTAGTTCGATTCCCAGCCAGGGAACATAACCAGGTTGCAAGCCAGGTCTCAAGCCAGGTCTGTAGTTGGAGGCAGGCGATACATTGATATCTCTCTCCCTCTTTGCCTCTTTCCCTTCCCGTCTCTCTAAAAACAATAAATAAAATCTTAAAAACAAAACAAAACAAAACAAAAACAGCAAAACCAAACTGAGAATTGGTAATTGTCAAGTCTTACCCTTAGGGTCAAAAAATTAATTGCCCATTTCTAAATTCTCAATGTCAAACATCAGGTCAGAAATGGACAAAGGAAGTGGCATTTATTGAGCATACATTTAATGTTCATCATCCTAGTGAAAACTCTGTGCAGCACTGTTGTCCCTTTCTTACCTAACAGGCCAGTGGCCCAAGGACACTGGTAACAGATGGCACAGTTGGGATCCACAGTGGGTCTGCCTGCCCTGAGCCTGGGCTCCCTCAGCCAGGCTGCCTTCCAAAAGGCTCAGATGCTACTGCTGTCCTCTCCAAAGAAGTTCGAGGAACAGCCTGAACAAGGCTTCTTATTTTCTCTGTGGCCTTGTGACCTCAGAGGGGCTGCAGGGACCCCCCATTAGCTTGAGGGGCTTCTGCAGCCTCCGCTTCTGGGACCCTGCTGTGGGCAGCAGTACCCCCTCACCTTTGTATACACCACCACACCGCAGTGGTTCCCAACACTGCCTCCGCACCAACAGCTTCAACAACACCTGGGAACTTGGTGGAAATGCGAATTCTCAGGCCCCACCCCAGACCTGAGAATCAGAAACTGGATGGGCCTTAGTCACCTGGGATTTAACCAGCCCTCTAGGCTATTCAGATGGTGCTTCAGTTTGAGAGTGACTGCTATATAGTGAACCAAACACTTTACTCCTTCCATCTGCACCATGTGAAATAATATCTGTCAGTAGTAACCTGTCTCAGGCAGGGAAGCAGAAGCATAGAAGCTGTAGATAAGGTGCTTCCTTACAGGGTTGGGCCCTGGGCAGGGGTGGGCCCTGGGCAGAGGTGGGCCCTGGGTAAGCACTCTCTGCAAAGCTGTCATCTTCACACCTGATGCTGGGCCTTGAAGCCCACAGAGGGAGGCAGCTGGGAAAGAAATATGGATGTAAAGTAGGGGAGATCAAGAGTGAGTCAGAATCTAGATACTCAAGTTGGGGATACCCATGCAAACCCATGGCAGTTCTTGTCACTTCTGATTTTGGCAGGATGTGTGTCCTACAAAAGCCAGGATCCTTTTTTTTTTTTTTAATCCTCACCTAAGGATATGTTTATTATTGATGAAAGTGAGAGGCGGGGGGGGGGGGACAACAATGAGAGGGAAAAACATTAATTAGTTGCCTCCTATATGTGCCCTGACTATGGATCAAACCTGCAACCTAGGTATGTGCCCTGACTGGGGATTGAACCCATGACCTTTTGAAGTACAGAACAATGCTCCAACCAGCTGAGCTACCTGGCCAGGGGAGACGCCTTTGTCCTGAAGCTGAGCCATAAGCCTCAAGCCCTGGAGCTAGAGCAGTTGGAGGAGGATCAGGAAGGGTTACAGGGATAAGGTGACAAGGGGAGCCAGCAGAGCAGTCACCAAGTGGCTATACCTGACTTCCACCCTCCAAACCTGAATTTCTGTGAACCACCCCCACCCCCCACCCCATCTGCAGAAAGAGCCAGGGAAACAACTTCTGGGAAGTATAGTTCAGCCTAAGCAAGCTGCAGGTCCCCAAGCCTGCATACCATTATCTGTTTCACAGGTCATGGAAAAAGGAGGGGCCGGGGCTGGTTGGTCAGGACCAGAGGGGACGGTGCTGAGGGGAATGGGTCAAGTCTCACTGAAAGAAGAGGGCAGGGCCTTTCAGAAACAGGTTTGTCAGTGAAGGATATGCCTCTAAGATAGCTTCCCCTTGCCTTTGAGCCCCCTGGGCTGTGTCCTGAGATGCAGCAATGGGTACAGGGCAGATGGTTCCCGCAAGTCCCCAGTATTCAACACCCCCACCCACACCCACGTTTCTGCTGTATCTGTGAAGTGGTGCTTGTAAATCCAACCTGTAAGGACTAAATGCACTTCCTGGGAAGCCAAGTGTCCCCTCACCACCCCCACCCCTCCCCAGCCCTGCGCTGGAGACCCTCTCCCTCCCCCACCCCCTCCAGCTCCTCTGCTGGAGTGTCAAGTTTCCTACTGAAAGGAAATGGGGAGTTGTGAAGACTCACATGTATAATTCCTGTGATCACACACAAGCTTCTTACCTCACACGTGTTTACAAACGTGTATAATTCCCCCTGATACGACTGAATTTTTCAGGTTTCAAAAGAAGCCTAGACCTGGGGCTGAAGAAATTCTGTGGGTCTAGGCAGATTTCTTGATGACAAAGCAAAGCCACAAATCCACAAACTTCTTCCCAAGCCCACAGAACAGGGCAGAGCAAATCAGAGAAGGGAATTTTCATAAATCTGAGCGAGAAGGCTCTCCATGGGGAGTGGGGGTGGGCAGCGGTCATGGACAGACTCTCACTCCTGCTCCCCAGTCCCTCAGCAAGTCCACCTGCTCTGGACCCATGAAAGAGAAGCCCATGTTGTCCAGTCAAGAGAGATTTGGGCCCTAGGTGCATGACATCACATCCCAAAGAATTAAGAGCCAATTGGAGTTTTCCCAGCAAGAAAAAACAGCTGCTCATTAAAGCGAAAAATAACTGATTGGTTCCAGAAATGCATGGTTCTCATCAGCAAAGGTGGGAAGTAGGGCTCCGGGTGTTGTATGGGTCAAGGGAGGAGGCAAGACCTTCAGGGATTTACTCTCCATGTGAGAACCCTCCATTCCCTACCAACTTGTTGGCCTTCTGAGGGAAAGGAGGAGAGAAGGGGAGGAAGGAAAAGAGAGCAAGAGTAGGCCTCAAGGTGTGAATGAGCTCAGGCTGCAAGCAGCCAGGTA
Source organism: Noctilio leporinus (assembly GCA_004026585.1). NCBI lineage: Eukaryota > Metazoa > Chordata > Mammalia > Chiroptera > Noctilionidae > Noctilio > Noctilio leporinus. Next base: position 43,913 of record PVIW01004303.1, read on the forward strand.
ACAGACATTTCCATGTCTGTCACGCAGGCCACGCCAGAAACAGCCCCCAAACAGCCTTGGGTGTCCAGAAGCTACTGGTGAAAACCAAATTCGAACAAAATGTTGAAAGCTTTCCGGAGTGACCTGTGTCTCTCTGGAGTAGCTAAAGGGTCCATGCGTCTGTGGGAGAAGCTATTGGCCTTCGGGAGCAGACCCCTCCCTCACAGGATTATACCCCCACAGCCCCTTTCCCAGACTGCGCTCTGGGGTCGCACATCTAACATACAAGGCCTCCAGCCTGCTGGGGGTGGGGGGGTGGCTCTGGAACCCTCCTGATTTTAAGCCATCTTAGGGTTGCTCATTCAGGCACCTGAGCCTGCTGCTTTGCTCTGGGACTTTCAATCCAGAAAATCTATAGGAAGTGCCCTGTGTGCATAGCAGGGTGCCAGGGGCACACTTGCAGAAGCCCAGGAGGCCCCTGCCCCCGCTGCGGAGATAAGAACCCACTGAGAGCTGTGACTCCAGCTGGGTCCAGGCCTCACCTCCGCTCTCCTCACCAGCAATGGCCCAACACCCCTGCAGCTTTAACTCTTTGAAATTTCTAACATTTTGGGATTGAGAAGGCTCCCAATGTAGACCACAGGGAAGGGAATGATAAGAACCAGGCTCAGTCCTGGCTGGTGGCACAGTGGATATAAGGTACCAACCTGCGAACCCAAAGGTGGCTTTGATTCCAAGCCAGGGCACATAACCAGGTCGCAAGCCAAGTCTCCAGACAGTTCTGTAGCTGGAGGCAGGTGAAAGGCAACCATACATTGATGTTTCTCTCCCTCTCTGCCTCTCCCTACCCCTCTCTTTGAAAAATGATAAAGAAAAAAAAAAGAACCAGGCTCAGAGGCATCTGGAATGTGGTGATACCACCCTTTAAGGGGCAAAGAACCATTTTAGGAACTTAATGAGAAAACAAGCTAAGTCCAGAAATATCCAACAGAATGAAAGCCAGCTGCATGGTGAGGAGAAACTGATTGTATTAATTTTCCAGTCTGCATAACAAATAACCACAAACTTGTTTTGGGTTAAACCAAGCCTCACTTATTACCTCAAAGTAGTAAAATGGAAATATGGGTTCTCCATCCATGGCTGAAATCCAGATGTTAGTCTGGAGAATCTAGGGAGGAATCCACTCTATGCCTCTTCAGGTGCTGGCAGAATCCAGTTCCTTGCTGTTGTGAGTCTGAGGTCCCCATTTCGTTTCTGGCTGCCAGCCAAGGGCCACTCTCTGTTCCTGCTAGAGGCCACCTGTGTTCCTTGTCACGTGCTATGTCCTTTATCTTCAACACCAGCAATCAGTCACTCATTGTCCCAATTTGAATCCCTCTAACTTTCTCTTCCAATACCAACCAGAGAAAACTCCGATGTTGATGGGCTCATGATATTGGGTTAGGCCCATCTACATAGGTAAATGAGCAGCCAGAAGGGAAACAACGGCAGGACCCTCCCCATTACAATCTAATAAAAATTTAATACAGAAACTTAGAAACAGAGGGAGACTTGTCTCACCTGCCAATTCAGTAGCCCTGAGTCTGATCTGATAATATTACCATGTGTTCCAGCATCACAAGAAATATTATGGTAGCATGGGAGGAGAAAAGTCCTTGAAATTTTGTGTCCTTTCCACTATCTGGGAAGGAAAGCCTTTGAAACTGTGCTTTCATCCCAAGGCTTGGAAGGGGGAGAGATGGGGTCCATAGCTCCCAAAGAAGAAGCCCATAAAACAACTTCGGTTAATTGCCTATTTCTGGTCACTGTTTTACGAGTGAGTCCCTAATGCATACAGAAAGAGCCATAAATAACTTTGGGTAACTGCCCCAACTTTAATTAACAGCCTCCCGTCACTTATGTGTTTTACAAGATGAACAAATGGAGTTTGGAACAAGATAAAAATTTGGGCTAACAGACCCCCACACATACCTAAGTTTGGGTAGTCACGTCCCCCCAAGAAAAGCTGGCATCACCTTTGTCCATCAATCAATATGTAACTTCTTCACCCTCTATTCTAACAATTATATGAGTCCTCAGAACAAAGAACTCACTCTCTCAGCTCTTTGCCTGCTGGGCCTCTAGCCGCCCCAGGGCAAGCTTGTCACCCTGGGCTTTGGCCATCCTTGTTTTTGCTCTCCCGTTCATTAATAAACTTTGCATGCATGCATGCTAAAAGGCTAGAAGATCTTATTTGTTTATTTTAAAGATTTTATTTATTATTTTTAGAGAGAGGGGAAGGGAGAGAGGCAGAGAGGAAGAGAGACATCAATGTATGGTTGCCTTTCACCTGCTTCCAAGTATGGACCTGGCTGGAGACTTGGCTTGCAACCTGGTTATGTGCCCTGACTGGGAACCAAATCAGTGACCTTTGGGTTTACAGGCTGGCACCTATCCATTGTGCCACCAGCCAGGGCCTGATCTGTAATTCTTTATTGCATTGGCGAGAAGAACCAGGGTTTCTCTGGCAACACTGACTTTTGCCACATAACCTGGACATAATGCTAGGGGGTGAAGGTCATTAGGGCCCTAACACATTGACCAACAACTGCCTTTCAGAATGCAGGAGCATTTTTATTTCAGAGATTAATGGCAAGTTAGCAAAAAGGAAGCCCAGCTGGCAAGGAATAGACAGAGGGAAAACTAGGATTTGATGAAGAAACGACCTACGATAGTTTAAAAGTGATGACTATAATACCAAGTCATAGGCTGCCCAGACTCAAGGGAAGGAGGATGGACCATGAATTAGAGGCCATACAGCATCCCAGTCCTACCCATAATCCATTTCACAGCCCCCATATGCACCATTCTCCCCACCCACCCATTCTCCTCATCCCCCACCCTCACGCACAGAAGGGCTGCAGGACCCTTCTATCGATCAACAAATAATGGTGTTATTTAGAGTCTTCTGTATGCCAAGCACTGATAAAAGCAAAAAGGACAGATTAGTAATCAATTGATATGGCTCCTGACTTATGAAGCTATGGTCTGTTGGGAAAGAGAGAGATTAAACCAACAGATACAAATAATCAAATAACTAAGTAATTATTGCAAGGCTGGCAAGAAGTGCTGGGTGCTGAGATCATAGAAAGGGATCGAGTTGGGGAACTAATCAATCCTTCTGAGAAAGCTATGTAATGTTTAGGGTCAGACTTATGGAGTAAGTGTTCTTTTGGCTAGACAATGATGGGAAGGACAATGAGGAGGAGGAGGAAGAGAGAGAGTAAGGTTTTCCTAACACAAAATGGGAAGATGCTATGTCTGGAAGGGATGGCTCAGAAGGCCAGTGTCACTGGCCAGAGACAGGCAGGGCTAGACCAGCCAGGCCCTTTTGGGTGGGCCTTTCCAGGGATCTTGTGTTTTATTCTTAGGAAACTGAAGAGCACTAGATGATTGTATTTAAAAAAAAAAAAAAAAGAGAGACCAGAGGTTAAACTCTGAGTAGGAGTTTTTTGTTTGTTTGTTTGTTTTTCTTTTTTCTTTCTTTTTTTTTTTTTTTTTAGTGTGACAGGCTTAGAATCCCAATTTGGCACAGAATCTAAGATTGTGGGAATGAGGTTGAGGGGTGGGGGGAGAAAGGGAGTAGACCTTTCCATCTGAAAAATAAAACAAAGCAAAACTTGAAAACTTTCTCTGTCCTGCACTAGAAAGGAAAGTCTCTGAGTGCTGCTGGTGAAATCTGGACTTAATCAGATGGGTGTGAGGCTTTTGCCCTACATGGAGTGCCTTCCCTGGGGGTTGTCCCATTGTTTGCTGCAGAGCTGATAGCACACAGTTGTCTCATCCGGAAGCCACACCTGTACTGCTATCAGCTGTTGACACAGAAGGTCAGTTGCAAGCCAGGAAGGAGCGTGGTCAGATTTGCCCCGGGAAAAGGTGGCTCTGGTTCCTGTGTGAGTGGATTGGATGCTGTGCACAAAAGGGAGGGAAGCCAGAGTGGATGCACGGACACCATCTGGCTAAAGGATACTTTTCTAAATTATGGCTGCCATACGTGCATGGAATGGACACGTCTTAAAGATTTTATTGAACTCCCCAAATGAGAGAGCCAGTATGATATAAAACCCAGTTCACATGGGAATCCAGAGGACAGACACATGCAGATACAATCAGGAATACTGAAGGTAATTTGCTAATAGATGCAAATGTGATCTCTGCCACAAGGCAGACTTCAATTGCATCTTCCCTGTACAGAATTCATTTGCATTTTATGAACAGAAATCATTTGCATCACCTTCATAAAGCTAACATCTGTCTCTAGAGTTGCAAAATGGTAGAGAAAAAAGAAAAAGGAAGGCGCAAACCCCTATAGAATCAGATAACCCTAGAAGTAAGTGTTCTCTAGAAACACACCACCACGGAAACACGATAAAAATTTTGCCTATTCCAAAGTCCTTCACAAATTTGGCTGACAATCTGGAGCCACTGCAGAGGCCAAGCAAACTTGGACTTGTGCAGACAACACTGTGAAACAGATCCAAGAGCTGCAGATGCTGGGACACCTTAGAACAGCAGTCCCCAACCCTTTTGGCACCAGGGACTGGTTTCCCGGAAGACAATTTTTCTACAGACCAGGGCGGAGGGGTAGCGGGGGATGGCTTTATAGCCTGCCACCAGGTGCAGCTTGTCACTTGCCACTCACTGGTAAGGTTTTGATATGAGTCTGCAAGCAATTGATTTATTGTGGTCCTTGTGCTTTCAAACCTCTTTGCTAATGATAATCCTTATTTGCAAACCTCCCCAGTGCTAGCATCACTGCCTCCGCTCCACCTCAGATCATCAGGCATTAGATTCTCATAAGGGGCAAGCAACCTAGATCCCTAGTAAGCACAGTTCACAGTAGGGGTTGCACTCCTATGAGAATCTAATGCCCCTCTGATCTGACAGAAGGCAGAGCCCAGGAGTCAATGTACGGGTTGAGGAGCAGCTGTAAGTACAGATGTATCTTCACTTGCTGGCCTGATGTTCACCTTTTGCTCTGTGGCCCGGTTCCTAACAGGCCATGGACTGGACCAGTACTGGTCCTCGACTGGGGAGTTGGGGATCCCCCACCCTTAGAAAGCCTGGGACTCCAGAATCCAGGTTGAAAACTTTAGTGCTAGGTGTTTCCTGGGTTCCTGCCTGCTTAGCATTCTAGGATACCTGGTCTTTCTAGTTCCCCAAATCTTAATCTCAATTATTTGTATACTATTTAACTCCTGCTTGTATTACATCTTAAAGTTCTAAAGATTGGATTTATTTTAAGAGGCAATCTAATACAGACTCTGAACACTGACCTTGAGCATGTTTCTTAACCTCTTGGGCCTGTTTCTTCACCTGTACAATGAAGATAATAGCACCTCATTGGATTACTTTCAGGACTAAATCAATTAACATTCAGGGTTGGGCAAAGGTAAGTTTACAGTTGTGAGTATGTAAAACAGAGAGTTTATTCTTGTAGTATTATTTATTCATTTGTATTTTTTCATATGGCTGCCTACTTTTGCCCACCCCGTATGTACATCATTGAAAACAGAACCTGGGACATGGGAAGCACTTTCTATCATTGTGACTCCAGTGTTTGAATGAATTCATAAACCATCGTTCTGCATCACTCTGTTCATGAGAAGCCTGGTGGTCAGGATCATGATGCCCATCTCTCATCAAACTTGTGATCTTTAAGTAATCAACAAGCATCAGGAGTGAAGACAGACAGGTACGAGGGTTCATCCATATAAACAGACACCAAACATGGGGAAACTGTCAACATCATCATTATCAAATATTTATTGAGTACCTGCAGTACCCACAGGTGTGATGTGTGAGAGACCAGAGAGGGAGTGTTGAAGACAATGGATGCCCACCTAACCATGCTGCCTAAACCATCCCTGGGAGAAGGAATCACAGAAAATGTGGAGGCAGCTTCTGGTGGCCCCTTCCTCTGTGGGGCACATAAATGTGATGAAGGGAGAGATTAAGGGTAGTTCTTATGCCCAATCATCTTCCTTCCCCTACAGATTTTTCCTGTATGTGCCCTGTCAGGCCCCTAATCCCACAGAGAGAGTTGAGGACTGGTTAGAGGAAGGTCTATGTAATACTCCTCCTCCAATGGAGGCAGCAGCAGAGTTAAATATATTGATGATAATTATTACAATAACAAATCTTGTATAGCACTTACAAAGAGTATTCTTTGATACTTTGCGTTTCAAAGAGGTGGAGCTAATTCCATTCCCTTTGAGTATGGGCTGAACTTAGCACTCACCTCTGAAGAATAGAATATGGCCAAACTGAAGGTAAATGATATCTCAGACTAGGTCCTAAAAAGCATGGTGGTGGCTTCCTCCTCTCTCTCTCTCTCTCTCTCTCTCTCTCTCTCTCAGTTCATTCCATCTGGGGGAAGCCAACTGCATGCCTTGAGGACACTCAAGTAGCCCCTTTGGAGAAGTCCACCTGGTGAAGAACTGAGGCCTCCTGCCAGCAGCCACGTGAGTGCATCTCGGAATTGGACACTCCTCCTTTGGATTAGCCATCAGACACCTGTAGCCCTGGTCAACATCTTGATTGTATTTCATGATAAACCTAGAGCTTAACCCAGTTAAGATGCCCATAGATTTCGGATCCTCAGAAATCATGTGAAATAGTATTATTGTGTTTTTGTCACCTCACTTTCTCAGAGAACCCTTTCCTGATGGACAACCTAGTCTAAAGAAGCCACCCCATCTTGCTAGTAAGTCCATTGTATTTTTATAGCACCTATTACTACTTCATTTTCTTATTTGTTAATTATTAACTAGCTCCACTATAATGTAAGCTCCATGAAAGCAGAAATAGTTTCTGCATTATTCAGAAATGTGTTCTTGTTTTTCAGAGTAGTGTCTGGGACAGACATAGTGTCTGGGACATAGTAGTTACTCGTGAAATGTTTGTTGCATAAAATGAATGAAGTATATATTCTTTGGAAGGACCTATGGTGATCTTCTTTGGAGCTCTATAATTCTGAATGCTATAGCTTAAACAAGATTGGAGCTAAATTAACATTAAAGACTGCATTAATATATTTTTTAAGATTTTATTTATTATTTTCAGAGGGGAGGGGGTAAGGGAGAGAGGCAGAGAGGAAGAGTGACATCAATGTATGGTTGCCTTTCACCTGCCTCTAACTACAGACCTGGCTGGAGACCTGGCTTGCAATCTGGTTATATGCCCTGGCTGGGGGATCGAACCAGCGACCTTTGGGTTTGCAGGCCAGTGCCTTATCTACTGTGCCACCAGTCAGGGCTTACATTAATATTTTTAAAAGGCAGTAAAGATGTGAAAAAAGGAAAGACAAATACCATATGATTTCACTTAACATGTGGAATATGAAGAACAAAATAAAGTGACAAACAAAATAGAAACAGAGGCATGGATACCTCTGACAGCTGTCAGAGGGGAGGGGGAAGGAGGACTTGATGAAAGAAGGCAAAGGAATTAGCTAAAGGACAGGTATGCATAACCCATAGATACAGACAACAGTGTGATGGTGGCCAGAGGGGTGGGGTGGGGTGGTGAGGGCTTGGTGGAGGTGGGCAAAAATGGAAGGAAATTGGGACATCTCTAACAGTATCAACAATGAAAGCAAAGTTTACAAATAATTAATTAATTCAAAAAGTGAGAAATAAACAGTCGTAATCTCAGAATCTCTCATATAATATGTGTGAGCTGATTGCTTCATGCCCCTAACTTTGAGGTAATTTTTTACTTAGTGATAGATAATCACTGAGGTTAGGGTTTTTTTTTTTCTGTTTTGGGGTGTATGTGTGTGTGTGTGTGTGTGTGTGTGTGTGTGTGTGTGTGTACGCACGCGCGCGTGTTTTTCTAATCATTTGAAAATAAGAGACAGACAACATGATGCTTCAACTGTAAATACTTTAGCATGTTTCTTCTAAGAACAACGACACCCAAATTTTTATTTCAATTTCATGGGGATAATCACACTCATGAATTGAATAGTGACTAAATAATATCTAATACACAGTTTATAAATTTCTTCAGTAGTTCCCCCAAATATCCTACTTCGTTCAGTGTCAAAGCCAAAGTTTGTGTCAAAGGCATGAAGCCCTCCATGACCAGCTCCCGATGGCCTTTCTGACCTCACCTCCTACCCTCCCTGCAGCTTACTTCTCTCCACACTCTGACACTCAAGGCACACTCCCACCTCATGGCCTTCAGACTTGCTGCTCCCCGTGTGCAGAATTCACTGTCATGTCCATAAGGTCTTGGCTCAAATGGCTTGGCTGTCTTTTCTTCAGTGGGGTCTACAATGGCTAGACCCCACTCCTGGCATTCCCATCCCTTGCCCTGTAGATTTTTCTTCATAGATGTATCATCTTCTAATATACTACATCACTTACTTGTTGATTATGTGTAACGTCTGTCTCTCCTTTTAGAAGGTAGGGCAGGGTTGTCGTCCTTGTTCACTATAGTACCCTCACTGCCAAGGCCAGTACCTAGTTAAACCTCAGGGGATGCTTGAATGCAAGATGGACGAATGCGTGAACTGAGAGGAACGACTCCCCAGGGCACTGGCAAAGCAGACATCAGTTGCTGTGACAATAATGAACAGAACACCCCTCCTTCGGAAGAAGTTTACCACATTTGGGGGAGGCTCAGACAAGATGAGGGATGGAGAAGAAAGGGTGTGAGGTGGATAGCTTAATTCTGCCCCCAGGATTACGTGTGTTCTCTGTCACAGCCTATCTCAGAACATTTTTATGCTCTCCTTGAAGAAACAGTTAATACTAAGAATTGCTGGCATGTCATATTGAATGCTTAGCATGTGAGAGTTACAGAGCCGACCACTTGAAACCCAGTGCTTCACTTAATCCTCTCAACAATGCTGCAAGGCAGGTATTACCATAAATCTCATCTTCTAGACAAGGATGATTCAGGGGGTTATTTGACTTTTTAAATTAATATTTTATATATTGAAATTACCATTCAAAAAACCTAGTTCTTCCTTAAGCTTCAGCTTACAAATCGTATTCTATTTGTGTTCAACATATTTTAACAATTACTTTTAAAAGGATTTTGAATGTCTGATTCCAGTTCCAAAGATAAATTCCCTTAAACATTTTAAATTTCATTTAAACATTTATTGTGTTCAGTTTCCATGTATACTTTAATGGTCTGACTTGTTAACAAAACCTTTCCAACTATTTAAATTTAAATTATTCATCCAATAAATAAAACATAAATATAGTGAACTTTGAGTTCTCCTAAATGTTCCAAAACTACATATACATTTGAGAGGTTTTTAGTTTAAAATTATGGATCTGAATCAATTACATTCTTACTAATTTTATAGGAATGTTGAGATTTTTACTCTAAATTGGCCAAATCATACAGAATTATAATTACCTAAATACTAAATGCTCACAGATTCTTTTACATAAAAGCTTTAATACCATGACTTGGATTCCCTTTAAACTTTTTTTTTTTTTTTTTTTTAAACTTTCTATACTTAATTTTAAATCTTTAAAGGTGCTCAATCACCAAGAAGACTATAACATTCATCTCATATCATTTTCTTTCTGAGAACAAAAAGAGCTGCTCTGTCCTTTTATTATTGCTGTGTCAATGACCTCATATTTCAAAGGAGGTGCCACATGTCCTAAATCTAAGTTACATGTCACACCCTTAACCCCTACACAGGAAACTCTACCGTCTGACTTAATCGTGCATGCCTTTGGTTTTCAAGATCAGTCATTTCTATCTAAAGCTAAAGATTTTGAGCTGAATGAAACCCTGCATTCTTTCATATTTGATTGCCTTTTGGACTATGCAGGTCTTAGAGATATTAAGTGATGTCTACTTGAAGTATAGCTTAGGAACCAGCTCTTCTTCCTCTGGTAATGGAACTTCAGGCATATGTCAATAATGGAAACAGACTTGGGAGTCATCAGTCCTTCCAGGCTCTGTGACAGCACACCTTGTGCTTCCATGGCCTGCGCAGTCAGCCAGCTCATAGGTCAGGAAACAGGGAGACTTCCTCCAGAAGTTCCCTGTTAGATTCTCTCTGGCCCTAAAGGATGAAGGTCACACGGATGGGGCCAGAAGACACAGAAGCAACAGAATTGCAGCTAACTGTGCTCCTCCAGAGGAAGCACAGAGGTGCCTGAATACTTCTTTTTTTCATCTCCTTTTCAATTATTGTAGTCCTCCCTTAACCATAGCAGGTATGTTCCAAGGCCCCAGGGGATGCCTGATGGAGGGCTGAAACCTTGTATGTACTATGTTTTTCTTTTAACACACACACACCTTTGATAAAGTCTGATTTATAAATTAGGCACAGTAAGAGATTAACAACAATAACTAATACTAAAATAGAACAATTATAACAATGTACTGTAATAAGAGTTACAGAATGCGTTTTCTCCCCTCTCCCCCCCACCCCCACTCTCTCAACCAAGGCAATTACTAAGTGACTGCTTGTGGGTAGCATATCCAGCACTACGTGATGTGATGTAGTGGAATGGTGAGAGATTTCCTCACACTACACATAACAGTGCACAAGTTAAAACTTAGGAATTGTTTATTTCTGAAACTTTCCATTTAGTATTTTCAGACTGCAGATGACCACAAGTAACTGAAATCACAGAAAGCAAAATCTTGGGTGGGTCTGGGGGCAACTGTACAATAAGCCTGGTTAGTGGGCTGATAGGGCAGGTGGCATCGTTCCCATTTTCATTAGTTTATTCATCTGTTCATTCAACAAATACTTGTTGCCCAAGTATTATGGGTAAGGTCAAGGAGCTCATGTTCTACAAAAGAGACTACCAACCAGAGCTCAGGGCTAAGCATAATCTATACTAGGGCATTCATGAAGTGTGATGGGGCATTGAAGGCGTGCGACCAGGGGGTGGGGGTTCAAGAGAGGGAGACAACCGTCCTCTAGTGGGAAGTAATCAGAGGTCTCAATGAAGGAGGGTGGCATTTGACATTCAGCTGTATTTACTGGATACCTACAAAATGCCAGGCACCACTGGGAAAGGGAATTGGGAATGAGTAAGAAAAACATTTTTTAAGTAATTTCAGAGTGTGAGGAGCTAACACTTATTGAGTGCTTATAACACGCTGATGCTGTTTTGAGTGCTTTACCTAGATTGGCATGTTTAATCTCCCACCCCTCTTCTATGAGGCAGCAAACCATTGATATTCTCATTTTGAAGAGACTGTGTTCATTTATTTTTTGCTACTTGGCAGTCCACCCCAAAATGATTGGCTTAAACAGCAATCATTTTATTTTGTTGCAACTCAGCAGGTCAGGAATTCAGGCAGGGCTCAGCAGGGACAGCTCATCTCTGGTCCACAGTATTAACCAGGCTCTTGGCTGTAGCTGGAGGATGAAGATGACCTTGCACAAAACTAGGGCCTCAAGGTTGGCAGTCAGCTGGGTGCTTTGGTTGTCCTTTATGCGATCTCCCTCTTCAGCAGGATAGCAGCTGACTTCCCAGATTGCAAACACAGAACCTGCAAGTGACAACTTCAAGTACACCATATTGAACGGGTCAATGAATGTCACGGAGCCAGCCCAGGTTCAAGTGGAAGGGAAATTGACCTAGGAGGAAGGGCAAAGTCACATTGCAATGAACGTGCAGAATGGAAGAAACTGTTGTGACCATCTTTGTACATGATCTTAATCAGATATGGGGTTAAAATTTTTGCCCAAGGTCATAGAGCTAATAATTAGGCTTTGGGTGGAGAGTCAGTGAAGGTCAGACATGCAGAAACATGGAGAAGGACATTTCAGATAAAATGATGCATGTGAATGAGAGCCCAGAGACATGAAACCTGGCATGTAACTGTTCAGTTTGCTGGAAGGGATAGGTATACAAAAACAAAGCAAAAAAAAAAAGTAGGTTGGGCTACCTTTAGTCGTAGGTGAATGATGTGGAACACAAGCTAAACGACCTGATTCTGCAGGTGACGGGAAATTATGCAAAGGTTTGGAGCAGGAGAGTGATTGATCAGGGAGGTAACGGGAGCCCCATGTGTGCTGGGTGAAGGAGGCAGCCCAGTAAATGAGGAGACTCATACAAGGGTGCTGAAGCTTGACCTAGATAACACATGTGGAAGCAAAGGGGTGGCTGTGAATGCAGGAAACATTCCAGGGGTGGATTTGACACAACCTGACAGCTTGGTATTTTACAGACGAGGAAATTGTGGCTTTGAGAGTTAAACACTCAGAGATCCCCTAGCAAAGCAGATGGCCAACGCAGATGGTAAGAGGTCGGTGGAGCCCAGGAGCCCAGGTCCTTGGACTCCTATTTCATTCAAGTACTATGAGAATATTCCTGGTGGAAACCACAAGAGCCGGCTCTAGTGCCTGTCCCGTGGGGCACAATGACATCAGCATGGCATGGGTGTCATATCAACTCAATCCCATGAACTTTCCAATGAGAGATGGCTCGACTGAACAGAAAGAGCCCACCCTGGTAGATAACCTTCACCCTTCCCTCTATGAAGAATTCATTCACCACCGAGTGAAGCCTGGTCCATTGGGGTTAGATGGGGGTTGGGTTTGGACAAGGAAGTAGAGGTTTGAATTGTGCCACCTCCACATACACCCTGAGCTGCTTTGAGGGTCTTTCCGAGTAATATTTTTCTCTCAAAGCAGCAGGGAAGAGAGAAGAAAGGATGTTCTTTCAAAGCTCTTAGTTTGAAAAGACATTAAGGGTTTTTTTTTTCTTTCTTTCATTCTTTTTTCTTTTCTTTTCTTTTTAATTTTCATAAAGAGTGTGGTTGGTCTCATTCTTAGCATCTCTGGCTGAAAGGGGCACCCCTCCCCCTCTGTGCTAGTTGTTCTTTGGGATTTATATCTTCGACTCTTCTGACACACTTCATGCAGGGAGAGCTCCTTTTGGCTCCCTCAAAAATTGGACTCTAAAATTAGAACTGGCCTCCAAACTTCTGATCTTTGAGCTCAACTTGTCTGGTTTGGCCCAGCTTACAGCAGCCACCTCTTATCACCATTAATGTTGTTGCTATTTGGTTCTTCAGTTGTCTTAGAAACATGAATTTGTAGGACTGGTCATAGCCCCAAAATGTAAGCCAGAGCCCACCAGTGTACCCAGCTTCTTTCTTGTAAATAATGTCTTCTTGGAGCAGAACATGTTTCCCCCTCATTTTCTAAAAGCAGGCCCCTTGGGCCTGTTCCAAATTCCTCTGGTCTCCCTTCCATCTGTTGCAAGTTCCTTCCCTGCTTTCTCATCCCCGGAATCACCAGAAAGGGGAGGAAGTAGTGCTTGGTTTGTGCCTCAGCCCAGCTGCTTGCCACCTGGACTCAGGCCTATTAGCCACTGACCTTTGGCCACGATCCTGCCTGTCACCTCCTTCCACAGAGCCCATGTTGAGAGAAGGAGGGAGGAGCCAAGGTGCCTCCCAGTCCCCACCGTGTGGTTCTTTAGACCCAGTCCTAACCAAGGAGACATCATCTCCCTCGGAGCCCAGCATCAACCAGCCAGTGCATAGTAGACAGCTGGTTCCGAGTCGCGGGTCCTGCCCCTTACCTCTGTAAGTCTCTGGGAAAGTCACCTGACTTTCTAGCTGAGCCTGTTTTCCAATCTATGAAGTGAATAGTGGAATGACCAAGCCCCTAACCTTAGGATGAACCTCACTTAAAACATTCGGTGCCTCTATGACCATGACCAGTTTTTGCCTGAAAAGTGGTGCTGAGAGGCGCATCACACAATGGCACCCGCAACATCCCTAAAGAGCAAGCCATGGAGCACATGAGAGAGTTCCAGCCTCCCTCCATTAAATCCAGAGACAGCCCTCCTAACTCAACTCAGAATGATTTCACAGGAAGCCAGAGCAACCTAGATCTCATCTGTGATTATTTTGAAGGTCCACAGTATTCTTCCCTGACTGGTGTGGCTCAGTTGATTGGGCATCATCGGGCAAAGCAAAAGGTTACCAGTTTGATTCCCAGTCAGGACATATGCCTAGGTTGCGGGTTTGGTCCCCTTTCAGGTGCATATCAGAGGTAACCAATCGATGTTTTTCTCTCACATCAATGTTTCTGCCCTTCTCTATCTCCCTTCCTTCCCCTCTCTCTAAAACTAAATAAATAAAATCTTTATTTTTAAGGCCCACTGTATTCTAAAAATAAAAAGCTAAAATCTTAGGGTGGTGTTTCCAGAATTACTTCCTGTGGAGCCCTAGGAGCTCATGCTGCTTGAGTTTTGCTACCCTGTTGTCCAATAAGTTGGGTTTCTTTGCTGCAAGATTTCTCAGAATCTTGACTAGGCCAGTGAGCCTTGAAATTAGAACCATTACTACAGACATTCTGCTTACCCTTCATAACAGCCTTTAATTTGCCACTTTGCTAGTTGTTTTTACAGATGAAAATGTAGGGCTCAGAGAGGTAAATGACTTGCCCAGAGTCCTGCAGCTTGGAAGTGAGGGGGTTGTGATTTGAATCTAGAGTCCACATTCCTAACATAAGGCTATATTTTCATCCAAAGTTAGCAAACTCTAGAAAGAAGGTACTGGCCCTGACAGGCTGCCTTTGTCCTACTTGAAACACCTCAGGGAAAATGGAACAGAGGGCAGGCTTCTGAGGGAGGAGGGAGAGAGTAAGGGACAGCCAAGGCACATATAAAAGCCAAAGATGTAAGGGTCTGTAGCTATTTGCTAGGGACAGCTCATTCAGGAGGTGGGGGACTCACTCTAAGCTGCTCCTCCCAGATGGCATCGGTCTCTGGAATAAGTCAGGGGCAGGAGAGCCACCCCCTTTACAAAGAAGATACACAAACTTACATGCAGATTCAGAGGGACCCATTCTAGAGACAGTCATTGATTGCCAAACCCAGATTTGCACCACTCAACTCCCCACCCCGACATAGCTGATTGGGCAGGGTCAGCAACCGACCCCCGGCTACTAGAAGATTCTGGAAGAAGGAATTAGTTATTAGTTACTTGTTCATTCTTTCATTTCTCTAACAAGCACATACTGAAACCCAGAGACATAGTTCCCCAAACTCAACTCAGAAAAATCACACCGCTATCCACAGAGGACACCATGGTAAGTACATCCAGGGAGAAACAGACCTTCACCAAAAATAATGCTCATGAATGGTATAGTCAAAACGAAGATACATTCTCTGAAGGGAAGGAACATTGTTCTATGGCAATATGTATCAAAGGAATGAGATCTAGTTTAGGGATGCTACAGAGGGGCACTACTCACAAGTCCTTTCAAGAGAGAAATGTAGTTGGCTAACAGCCCCCAACTGCTGTACCTTCATATCAGCCTCAGCCATTGCACCAAGGCTACTCCCTCCCTGATAGCGGGCTGTGCTCTGGGCTCTCTGTGGGCTTGACTGAGACTTGCTCAGAGCTGCATTGCAGTCTGAGGCTCTCCTTTCCCCCTCTCCTCTCCCATGTGTCAGGCTGGATTGAAGGCTCTCTCCGCCTACTACTGCTCCCTCACTCCCCTTCATCCTTTACATCTTTTTGGCATCTGCTTCTTAAAAATCACCACTTAGCTAAGTCAATGTTAAAGATGTATTGGCTTTATTCAATGATTCATACATAAATCAGGCAACATCCAATATAACAGCTAGAAAGGAGCACTGAGAGCTGTACAAAATGACTTTTATAGGTTGAAAGGAGCAGGAAAGAGGACGTTGTACCAGGCAAACAAGTGAGTTGCTTATTGTCAGATCACTTTTCTTTGGCGGGCAGCAGGGCTCTATCAGGCAGGTTACTTCACTAATGTGTCTCAGACAGAGGTTGATTGGCTGGTTTAAAATTCCATTTCTGGGAGCGTCTAAACTGTAACTAAATCTTGGTTTAATAACATGGGACTTAGCACAAGCAATTTCATTTTGGTCTTATTTGTCGTCTTATTTTTAATACAGGCAAAGTTGGAAATTGAACATTTTGAGCTGAATAATAAATGAAAATACAACCTATTAAAATTTGTAGGATAGAGCTAAGGGAGTTAAAGGAGTTTTTAAAGAAACTATTTAACTTTATTAGAAAAAAGAAAGATAAGAAATCAATTATCTAAGATTATATTTCAAAAAGTTGGAAAAAAAGAGCAAAGTAAACTCAAAGAAAGTAAAAGGAAGAAAATCATCATAATAAGAGTAAATATTTGTGACATGGAAAACAGACAAACAGAAAAGGAACAAAGCAAAAAGTTGGTTAGCTGAAACTATCAACAAAATTGGTTAATTCCTAGCTAAATTGGTCAAGGAAAGAGAATGAGAGAATTATAAATATAAAGAATGAAAGAGAAAAAATTGCAACAGAGCCTGCAGACATTTAAAATATAATAAAACTATCAAAAGAATAATAAGAAAATATTACGAGCAACGTTATGCTAGTAAATTTGACAACGTAGATGAATGGACAGATTGCTTGATAAATTACAACTTTCTAAAACTGACACAAGAATTGAAAATCCAAATCATTTTATATATTAAAGAAATTAAATTATCAAAATTCTTTCCATTAAAAAGAAAAAATCACTCAAGCAAGAATAATACCAAACTGGCACAAACTTTCAGAAAATAGAGGAGGAAACACTTTCAATTTTTTTTTTTTTTTTTTATGAGACTGGAAATAACCAGACACCAAAACTCAGCAAAGACACACTAGTCAGACAGATTAGGTAGACAGATTAGATAGATAAATAGATGATAGGTAGATAGACTC
This sequence comes from Noctilio leporinus, assembly GCA_004026585.1. Taxonomy (NCBI): domain Eukaryota; kingdom Metazoa; phylum Chordata; class Mammalia; order Chiroptera; family Noctilionidae; genus Noctilio; species Noctilio leporinus. The sequence goes on from PVIW01004303.1 coordinate 60,617, forward strand.
CAAAGCTCATTATCTCAGTTCAACAAGATCTATTTCTTAGGCCTTGCTAGTCATAGACAACCAGAGACCATGCTGATAAAACTCCCACCTCAACATGTTCTCCCATTATGATTAAGACAGAGAACGGAGACAGTGCTTCTCAAAGCTTCTGCCCTGAAGTGACATGTGTCACTTACGCTCATGTTCTTGCCCATGTCCCAAGAAGACATGTCCCAAGTCCTAACATGTTCTTGGAAGGAGAAGAAAATAGGTAGTGATAATCTCAGGAGTCACAGATGCATATTAGCAACAGAAGAGCCCGTAGGTGTATTATGAATGACTCGCCTGGCAAGAGAGTACAGAGGATAACAAGGGGCCCATCTGGCTTGGCCTTAAGAAATTTCACCAGCCTGTGAGGGGGGATGAGCCTGGGAAGGAGGCCAAGATGAACAACCAGAGCAGGGGTGAGAACCAGGAAATCCATGAAGGGATTGGCCAATTGGGTCTAATGTCATGGAGAGATCATGTAAGATGAAGATGTTGCTAGTATCAGAGCAAGATTTTTGTCAATGGAGTGAAGGGGTTAAAAGCCAGAATGGTACAAGTAAAAACTAAGTGTAAGGTGAAAAAAAGGAAAATGAAAGACCAACAGCCTTTTAAGAAGCTGGTTGTGAAGGGAAGGAAGCAGTAACTGGAAGAGAACATGTGTTAAGAGAGTGTCCTTGTTACTGCAATGGGAGGACCCAGAGAATACTTAAATGTAGATGGGGAGGATCTAGTTTGGAGGAAATTGTCAACACTGAAGAAGGGAGTCAGGGGCAATATAAGGTTCCTGGAAGGCAGAACCTGAAAGTTGGCAGTAAAAGGTGTCATGGGGAGGAATGAGGTGAGGGGACTGGGGGAAAGTGAGCTGGTGTGAGTGGAGACCAGTCAGCTGAGGAAGCCAGAGGAAAAGGCAGGGGAATCAAGTGGGTGCATAGTGAAGCCGAGACTCCGGGAAAGAGGGTATCTGCAGCAGTATTGCTGGGCCTTAAGGCTGCTTCCCTTCCAAATTCTAGACCTTCCATTGCCTTACAGCAACTCCCTTTGTCTTGAAAAGATTTCATTCATTTAAAAAGATTTAAGCCCTGGCTGGTGGCTCAGTGGATAGGCACCAGCCTGAGAACCCAAAGGTCGCTGGTTCAATTCCCAGCCAGGGCACATAACCAGGTTGCAAGCCAGGTCTCCAGCCAGGTCCCTAGCTGGAGGCAGGTGAAAGGCAACCATACATTGATGTCTCTCTCCCTTTCTTCCTCCCTCCCTGCCCTTCTCTCTGAAAATAACAAATAATATCTTTTTTAAAAATAAGATAAGATAACAGTTGAATTAAAAAATTTTTATGGAGCACCTGCCGTGTGCCAAGCCCAGTCCTGAGCACTATACAGTGCATGACAGAGGCCGTTTGTGTCCTCCGAATCTATTCCTGCATCCAAAGAAGCTGAATTGCCCAACCTCTTTGGCAGAACAGGTGCCCCTTCATTCGGGACTGATTTATTGAAGAGCAGCAAATAAATGCAGCAGACATGAAAGTAAAGGCAGAGTGGACTCCCATAATAGGAAGTGGGCTGTTGGGTAGGGCTTGTCATCTGGAAGGTCTCAGGAACATTGGCAGTAGTGTCTAGATGTGTCTCAGGAGCAACTCAATGCAGAGAATCACTCTGTGCCTTGAAGGTACTGTGATGTGCACATGATTGTGGTTGGCACTATATATGTGTGAAGAAAGAGAGACAGGCCAACCAAGTGACACCCTCTAAGGAAGCATGCCCATCCTGTTTGTTTGTTTTACATTTTGTTGTAGAAATTTGAAAATGTATATAAAAGTGAAAGAACAGCAAACCTCCATGACCCATTATTCTCACTTCCACTCACTCCTTCCTCCTCTAAAGATCTCTGGTTTACTCATGCTGCCCCTCTGGCAATTACTCCTGTACTTTCTCATGAAATTTTCATTTCAGCTACTCATGAAACCAGCACTATTCCTGGGCTTTTCTGTTATGTGAGTCAACACATTTCTTTCTACACTTTAGTTTAAAGTGAATTTTTACCTCTCATAATGAAAAAGTCCTTTCTAATAAATAGAATATAGAGTTAAGTCCTGCCTGTCACCCTTTCAAGGGTATCCACACTGGGTTAGTTATTTAATTATCTATGGTTGCATAATAAATAACCCCAAATTCAGTAACTATGGTAACCAGCCTCCAAGATAGTCCTTAAAGATCACCTTCTGGTATTCATGTCCATTGTAGTTCCCTACTTGTCTTATTCTGTGAGACAAAAGGATAGAGAGGAAGTGACTACATGTAACTTTCCGGGTGGGTCAAAAAAGACATACTTCGCTATTGGCTCCCCATGTGCTAGAAGGCTGGGGATATAGGCAGAGATCCAGACCTTCAGCACCTCCTGGAAAAGGTCTTCCAACTCTGGCCTCTGTACCTCCTGGCCTCATATCTCACCAGGCCACCCTGGAACTCACCCACGCTCTCCACAGCCTGGCGCTTATGTTCCTAATCCCCATCCGTTATTAGGCAAACTGCTGCTTGTCCTTTAAGCTTGGCTCCAGTGTCCCCTCCTCCCCGAAATCACCTTGAGCCCCTACAGCAATGGCCACTGCCCCTTCTCTCCCCCAGGACCAGCTGCTTGAGGGCCAGAAGCCTGCTGGTGCTGGTCACCTTCCCTCAGCTTCCCGCATTGCCTGGCCCAAACTGGGAGCTCTCTGAAGGGAGTTAATGCAGCCCCACTGTTTGGCCGGCTGCAGGGGACAGGGCAAAGGGGAAGTGCTTAATAATAATACACACACACACCAACTAGGCAATCTAGACTGAATCTTCCTCCTGATATGTTAAGACTCAAGGGAATTGCAGGTATATTAGGAAATGTGGGTTCACTTGATCCTTGGAAGTTGAGGTGGTCTGTGCCCCTATTCCTTTATCCACATACACACTGGCACTACACCAGGCTGCTGTGTTATTATTCTTAACTTATAATCTTCCTGATTTAAGGCCACGTTCAAACATACGCACAGCCCTGACCCTCGCTGGTCTTCTTCCCCACAACAAACAAACGTTCAAGGCAGCATGTCTAAGCTCCCAGGGTCAGACTTGAAGGAGAGGCCTTGTCCCTACCCGGGGAGGCCCCGCCCCGCCCCGCCCCTACCCTGTTTCCGCAGCCAATCGCTGAGCACCTTTGGTTTCGGAGCAAAGGCCGGGGGCGGAGGGAAGAGAGCCGGGTTGTAGCGGGTTTCAACCCAGGCTGGCGGCGTGCTCCAGGGGTTGACGCAACTGGAGAATTTGGCTTCTTTTTATCACATATATCATTTTGCCATATATGGTCACTGAGAGCTACTGGCAGCGAGGCTCTGGCCCAGATGGTGAGCTCCCAGAGTGCAATGAGCTACATACCAGCCCAGAACAAACAGACCATCGCTCACTCGGCTGGACAGGTGGGTGGGCCAAGAGAGGGGTTATATATAGTTCTGGTCACATTCCTTCACTAATGCATGTTGGCCCCCAAATGCACAAACAATCTCCATATCTGGCTCTTTTTACTGGATTTGCTAATTGTTGTTCTTCTATAACCAAGGGAATGAAAAAAATTCTAGGAGGAATGTGGGGGAAGAAATTTGCTGGCTGTCATTTCCTTTCCTTGATCCTCCCCCTACCACTCCCTGTCACTTCTCTATATTGCGCCTGAGGTCTTTCCAAATGTGGCCACCTCCTCTGTTGACTTGCCTTTCTCCCCTTGCCCCTTCTTTTCGCACATCTCCAGCCCAAAATGAGCTGGCCAGGTGCAGACGATCCCTGAGGTTGGTCAGAATTCAAGAGGTGTGGAGTCATAGCCCATAAGATCCCCAGCTCCCAGAACCTGTGTTTGTAACATGTTGCAGGCTGGCCCTCCCCACCTGGCCTGATCAAGCAACAGATGCTGCCCCAACCTGCGCAGGAACCTGAAGGCAGCAAAGTGGGCAGGACGGACAGCCAATCCTGGAGATTCCAACAGATTTATTAAATCTGTTGGATAATAAGTCACTGCTGGGGCCTCACTTCCTACCTCCAGCCTGAGGCAGTCAATATTTCCAAGTCTTATCACCTACTAACTGAATCAAGTAGCTCTGAACGTGGATGGCACTGGAACAAACATCAGGGTTATACCTGGCTGTCACTGGAATCAAAGGATGTGGTGTATATATAGTGAAATATTATTCAGCTATGAGATGGAGGAGATGCTGCCATTCATGACAACATGGGTGGAACTAGAGCACATTGCGTTAAGTGAGATAAGATAAAGAAAGACAAGTATGATATTATTTGCATGTGGAATCTAAGAAAGTCAAACTTGTCTAAAACAGAGAATAAAATGGTGGTTCCCAGGAGATGGGGGTGAAGATAAGACCAATGTTGTTTAAGGATACCAACTGGCAACAAGTAGAAAATAAGCTACAGAGAACTAATGCACAGTATAATGAATATCAACAACAATGTTAAATTATAATTATGTAATATGATAGAGGTGCTAAAAATTGCTTAACAGTAATCACATTATAATATATAAATGTATTGGGTTAACACACTGGACACCTTAAGTTTATACAATGTTATATGTCAGATATATTTTATAAATAAAATAACAAAGGACTGTAGTATGACAAAAAATAAAAAAGGATTTTTGAGGTTTATACCAGTTTAAGATCTCCTGAACTCCAGACCATAGGTCAAAGGCAATACTATTTGTCCTCAGATGGTGGCACTAGCCTAAAGCCAAGACAGATGGGGCAGTATTAGACCAACTTTTGAGTGGTGGGCACAAGCTTGGGGGTGTTCTCAGGAGCAACTAAAACTCTGATGTCAAGGGCAAGGAAGTCAACCAACCTCTCACAAGGTGTCTAGAAGCCACCCTCAGGGAAAGCACAGTGGATAAAATGTGACTTTGATGCTTTCCGTCTTCTAATTTGCTCCAAATAGGGACTGGTTCTTCCAGCATGGAACTCTCTGTGCCACGGGATGGACCTTGCACACATTATGCTTATGCACAAGGGGAGCTCAACCCTGTTACACATGAGAAACACGGGAATACTTTCACAAACTGCGGTGTCTGGGCCCAGTACATTCTTATATGAAGATCTGGGATAGGCCTCAAGTGTGTGATGTGAGATGTATCTATTTTCCAAGCTTCCTAGGTGATCTGATATGTGCATAGAATCTGACCCACTTGCTCCTGATTCCCCAACCTGGGGCAGCCTCAGACCACCCGCCTCTCACTACCCCCAAGCAAAGGCACTGACCAGGAGGCTGAGTGGTCTAGGTGGCTGATAAGGATGAGCCCTGGCCTGGGAGTTATAGAGTCCCGATTTCCACCTGGCTCTGCCCTGAACTAGTGGGGTGCCCGATTTAATGTTTCTAATTTCCTAAAATCCCAGTTCTTTTAAACACAAAATCAGGAGCTAAAGAACTTTTATGAAGACCAATTAGACTGTTTATATAGTCATGCTACTAAATAGTTGCTGTGCATCCACTCTATGCTAAGTGCTGAAGACTCGTTATTCCACTTGGTCCTGCTATTCTACCCACTTTGAAGATGAGGGACTTGAGGATCAGAGAAGCTACATCACTTGGCCAAGCTCCCACAACCACTTTGGGGAGGGGCTAGAATATGATTCCAGAGCCTACATGCTTAAACACCACCATTGCTTTACATACCAGACAAACATGGAAGGACATACTGTGGGCTCTCTTTTCCCAGGAGGTCAAGGTTAAACCTGGCAGGACAAACCCAGGGAGGACGATGCTTCAGGTGGTACAGAGAAAGCCCTAGGCACACTCCTTGATTCTGACATAAGCAGCATGGCATTTCATCATGAGCTGCCAAAGAATGGGTGTCAAAGCTTGCTTCTTCATTTAATAATAGCACAAAACAGGGTTTGGCCCCATGGTGAGGTGGTGTCAGCCAGCTAAGTGAGAATAGCAACCCTTCTCTGGTGAGGATGAGCCAAGAGGAAGGCTGAGTGTACAGGGGGCCGGTCTCCAACCTAGAAAGTCAGTGTGGCGTGCAGATTCAGCTCTCCCTCCACCCTGCCTCTCCACTTGTCACCATCTTTTTAGCAAAGTCCAAAGGAAGGGAAATTTGAGCTTACACGAGGGTCAAAAACGAAGTTAGCAGAAATGATAGTGAAGCCTGAATCAGTAAACTAAGGTGTGGGAACTGGAGTTGGCAAGGCCAGGAGAAGACAACTGACTTTGTGCTCCTGTGTTCATTGCTGACAGTGCTTAATGGAACTTGTACTTGAGATATGAGACTTTCAAGAGAGGTTGCCAATTACCTCTGCAGCACTCTGCCTGAACTGAAGGTAAGCTGTCACTGGTGGAACTGTGTCATGATGTGGGGACAGTCTAACTGCAATCAGAGCATGGTTAACTATGTACAGTTAGCATCCCTGTCCTCTCATCATTTGAATTAAACACACACAATAGGTAAAAATTAAGAAAACCGAGTTTGGAAAACAATAGCTCTATAAGACAAACTATAGGAAAACCAGCTCCCAGGTGCACCATGGTCCTCCTTCCACTAAGACCAGACTCCATTGGTACCTGCTTTTCTCCTTCTTTGTTGATTTCAGGCGGGTGGGGGCTGGTTCTCTTTTTGTTTCACCTGCTTGATGTGATGACCACACCCCTCCTTCCCCTGAGAGAGGCTCAGCTCTACAGTTGCACTTGGAATTCACATCTCTGTTGCTTTTTTCTTTTCTTTCTTTTTTTTTTTATTTATTTTATTTTATTTCATTATTTCTAGAAAGAGGGGAAGGGAGAGAGGCAGAGAGGGAGAGAGACATCAATATATGGTTGCCTTTCACCTGACTCCAGCCACAGACCTGACTGGAGACCTGGTTTGCAACCTGGTTATGTGCCCTGGCTGGGGAATCAAACCTGCGACCTTTGGGTTCACAGGCCGGTGCCTTATCCACTGTGCTGCCAGCCAGGGCGGAACAGTGTCTTAAGTAAGAAATATGACAAAGTTTATTTCAAATGCCAGCACCTGTTGACTGAGAGCTCCACAGCATGTGCGTTCAAAGAGCCATTCACAAAGATGATCTTTCATTCATCCATTTATTCAGTAAATATTTATTGAGTGACTACTATGTACCAGATACAGTTTTAGGCACTAGGAACAGGGCAACCAAAGGTTTCTCTTTGAGGAAGTGAAGTTCCAGTGCTGGCAGGAAGAACAATGAACAAATGAACCTTCTAACAAACAAATATCTAAATAGGATAAAATCAGAAGGTAATAAGCATTATGAAGAATTTAATTCAGAGCCCTGGCTGGGGGCTCAATGGATAAGGTGCCAGCCTGCTAACCCAAAGGTCGCTGGTTCAATTCCCCAGTCAGGGCACATAACCAGGTTGCAAGCCAAGTCTCCAGCCAGGTCCATGGCTGGAGGCAGGTGAAAGGCAACCATACATTGAAAAAAAGAGAAAAAAGAAAAATTTAATTTAGCATAATAATGAAGAAAATTTGGAAACCACCTAAATGTCCCTCAAGTGAAAAATAGTTTTATTTTTATTTTTATTTTTAAGGATTTTTAAAAATCCTTATATGTCTAGCAGGATTAGAGCATTGGGAAAAACACTCATACAACATGGCATCCTAGAACATAATTCCACACTAACACTGTTAGGGAATTAGAGGAAACCCAAACACATAGCTTAATATGAGCTTTTCAAACAACACAGATTTTTAAAAACCTTATTTCTCTAATGTGATTTGAGCATTAGGAAAAACACTCAAACAACACAACATCCTAGAGTGCAATTTAACACTAACATTGTTAAGGAATTTGAAGAAACCTGAATACAAAGGATAATAAGAGCTTTTTACATGACATGAAAATTTTGAAAACCTTACTTCTCTAACAGGTTTTGAGCTTGGGGAAAAACTCAGAAAATGTGGAGACCCCCAACCCACAGAGATCTCTCAGTGCCACAGATGAAATGAAGACTTCCCAGGCAGCTTGTGCTAGGGAGTAGAAGTCCAGCAAGTGTCTAGGAGACAAATGCCTGAAAAATAGTTTTAAATAAATCTATTCATATTATGCACTATGATACAACATTCTAAAAGGATGAGATAGACCTGTATGTATGAATATGGTGAGTTCTTCAAGATATAAATATGCTAGCTAAAGCCAAAACAAAACAAAAAATATACAAAACCTTGCAATTCAGTATGTAGAAGTCAATCTCATTTACATAAAAAAGAAAAGTATGAAAATGAAAGGCCTGGAAGAATGCACATCAAATGGATAATATGGTCATTTCCAGGCAGCGGAATAGCATTTTAAGGGAGAGAGAGTCGAGGGGAACATTTGCTTTTCCTGTATGGTTTGAATTTTTACAATGAGAATGCTTTAATAAATGCCTCATAGGTGAAAAGCAATAACTGTTATAAGACATAGAAAAAGATGGAAAGCTTCCCACCTCAATTTACAAAACTATCATAACCCTGATATCAAAACTTAACAACGTTAGCACAAATAAAGATGAGATTAATATCACTTAGGAATATCGATGGAAAATTCCTGTGTAAAACATTAGCAAATGGAATCCAGCAGTATATAAAAACCATGACTAAGCAGTGTTTATTCCAGAATCACAGAGATGGATGAATATCAGGAAATCAATTAAGACAATTTATCAGGACAATCAGTACTGCCCCTGGACCTGGGCAGCAGGGCCAACCACCCTGGCACCTCTCCAGGTCTGCTTCTCACAAAGGGTAAAGGATTCCTCTGGACCAAGAAGACTTGTCCTGTGTCCCTCCTCCCTATTAGGCCACTTTTTTTGGTATCAGGACTCCAAAATTGCCTTCCCAACAGTTCCAAACCCACTTCCAGAACCTATACTGGTCTCTTGCCTGGTTCCATCCCCTCAAGGGTGCATCTTGCCACCTGGGTAGCACATAACCCATGGTCTGAGGCAGGGCCAAGGTAAAGCTCTTTGGGGTGGGGGGTGGCAGTGTAGTAGGACGAAGCCCGGATTTGTGGGCTGGTGTGTTCACAGCTGTGCTCATGAGGTGCCTCCTGCTGTGGGGTGGAGCTGGGAGTGAGAAGCGAAGGGTGGTGGGCTGCGGCCAGGGCTCAGGGATGGGTAGGCTTTCTCTAAGCTTCCCTATTCCAAAGAGTAGGAGAACTCTAAATTCAAACTTGGCCTCCCAGGTTATTACAAAGGTAAATATTAAGGTAGGAGACAAGAATAATCTTATTTAACAGTGTGATATTTGGGCTTGCAATTTCTGAATATTTAAAAATATAACAGGCTGGGCCTCCATTTGTACTTTGGGCCCAGATCTCACAATTGTTAAGAGCAGCCCAACAATAATAGGACCCAGGAGAAAAAAGCATGATACTAAAAATAGAAAGCACATTGGAAAGATGAATGGAGAAGAAGAAAAGACAATGAGGAAGATGGAAATGGCAACATTCTAAAATTCAATCACTTGGTCCTTATCAAATGCTTATCATCATCTCCCCTCTGCTAGACAGGGTGAGGAACACCAGTCTAAGGAGGGTAGAGAAGAACTCCTAAGAACTTTGAAACCTTGAGGGGGTAGAAGTGGAGTCTATAATTTAAAAGCTGGGGACAATTTTCTAGAGTTTTCAATTTATCTTTAAGGCCAGCTGTTTTCTATCCTATGTATTTTGGGAAAACACACTAAAAATGACTCTTTTTTTTTAAAGAAAGATTTTATTTTATTATTTTTAGAAAGAGGGGAAGGGAGAGAGGCAGAGAGGGAGAGAGACATCAATGTATGGTTGCTTTTCACCTGCCTCCAGCCACGGATCTGACTGGAGACCTGGTTTGCAACCTGGTTATGTGCCCTGGCTGGGGAATCGAACCTGCGACCTTTGGGTTCGCAGGCCTGCACCTTATCCACTGTGCTACCAGCCAGGGCTAAAAATGACTCTTTAGTGAACGAATATAAAGCTGGGACCCATCCATTGTTCTTAGACAAACTGGGAAGTCAACATCAACACCACATCGCCTGAAGGCATTTGTTAATTGTTCTGGTGTTCTCATGCCAGTCTCTGTGTCTATTGAGCAAGAGTGTGCCAGAATGTGCACACTTCTTCTTTGGAGAAGTGGTTTCATGTTTCTTGTTTAAAGGAGAGTTGATTTGTGGAAGTGAAAATCCAAGAAACAAAGCATAAGAGAAGGCACTCTGAGATGTCCAAGTGGTCTTCTCTCTTTAACCTTGCCCTTCCCCTCAGAATGATTGTTTTTCTTTTTAAGTAGCTTTATTAAGGCAGAATCGACATATTATAAAATACACCCATTGTAAAGTTATAGTTAGAGAAGTTTCAGTAATTTATACAGTTGTGTAACCATCGCCAGAATCCAATTTTAGAATATTCCTGTCACCCCAAAGGTTTCCTTTGGGCCCATCTGCCATCAGTCCTTGCTCCCATCCCAATCCCAGGCAACCACTGGTCTGCTTTGTCTCTAGTTTTGTCTTCTCTAGAAATTTTGTTAAAGTATAATTATGTAATATATTATCTTTTGTATTCTGGCTTTTTTCACTTAGCATAATATTTTTGAGGTTCATCCATGTTATAAGATGTATCAGTACTTTACACTGATAACCATACTCATACTACTACTGAAGAGTATCTGCTGTGTGGATGTAGCACATCTGTGTATCCATCAGTGGGTGGACACGGTTAGTTGCTTCCAGTTTGGGGTCATTATGAAAAATGTTGCCTTGAACACATTTGCTACGAGTTTTTGTATGGACATGTGTTTCGATTTCTCTTCTTGAGTAGATACCAAATAGTGGAAATGCTAAGTCATGTGGTAAGTTTATGTTAAAAATGTTAAGCTGCCAAGCGGCTACCTAAAGCAGCTGCCACATTTAAATCCCCACCAGCACTGACCTAGAGGCCCAATTTCCTCATGTTGTTGTCTACACTTCATGTTGTCAGTTTTCTTAATTATTGCCGTTCTAGTGGGATATTTCATGGTTGTTTTCATTTGTATTTTCCTCATGCTTAATGATGCTGAGTGTCCTTTCATGTGGTCCTTTGCCATCCAAATAGCTTCCTTGGGAGAGTGCCTATTCAAATCTTCTTCTCATTTTAAAATTAACTTTTTATTAAGGATGACCTGTTAGAAATATAAATTGGGTCCACTTACTTTCTTTGTTGTTGAACACACTTCAATGACTCCACTTTTACCTCCCTCTCCTACCACCTCCACCTCTCCAGGTTAACCCTTGCTTGTCCTTCACTCAGTCAGGTATCTATTCCTCAAACTAAATCAGGAACACTTGCTTTGCTACACTTTGTCATGGTGCCCTTTACATTTACACCATGGCATTCGCTACCATGCAGTTAGACATGAAACATACCATCTAAATCTTTGTCTCCTGGGCCCTTCAACAGGTTCCATGAAGAGCACGGGCACAGGGGTCACCTTGTTGCCTCAGGGCGTCCTCAGCCTTTAGCCAGTGGCCCAGAGAGAGTGTCCTGAACACACCCATTGAATGAATCATTGAGCGGAAGGGGCCTGCTTCTCCAAGGAGTGAGTCCCTGGAAGGCTGAGTTCATTCCAAGCCAAGGAATGACAGCAGGGTGCCCCGACAGAGGGTCAGCGAGAGGGTGGTGGGTGGTGGGAGCCCCAGAAGGAACTGGATGGCTCTGAGAGGAACTTTGGAAACATGAGGTATATGTACAAAGGGTCTGTTTTAGGGATGGGCCTCCAACTGGAGAGAATTTCTACACCTAGAATTCCTTCCTGGAGCTCTTGAATTGAGAGCAGATGAGGAATAACAGTGGACAAAGAAGCTTGGCTCTCAAAAGAGGCTGTGGGTAAGGCTTCTGTGACTGAGTGGTGAAAGGAGAAACGTCCGGTCTCCACAGCCTCGGTGAAGGCACAAAACGCCAACCAGAGACCACTGCTGTCAGGGGACCCAACAGGCTACATGACGTTTTTCTCAGCCTTTTTTTTCCTCACAGTCTCTGTGCTCCTCATCTCTCTATATTCCCTTACAGTGGAAACATACTTATTGTGATTGTTTATGTTTAAAATCACCCAATGTTAATCAAAGTTTGGATAAACTGAACATTTTGAAGATTCACTCTCAAAAAGAAAATTTTTAGGCCCTGGCTGGTAGCACAATGGATAAGGTGCCGGCCTGCGAACCCAAAGATCGAAGGTTGTTATGTGCCAGCCAGGGCACATAGCCAGGTTGCAAACCAGGTCTCCAGTCAGGTCTGTGGCTGGAGGCAGGTGAAAAGCAACCATACATTGATGTCTCTCTCCCTCTCTGCCTCTCTCTCTTCCCCTCTTTCTAAAAATGATTAAAAATAAAATCTTAAAAATTTTTTTTTTAATTAAAAAAAAAAGGAAAATTTTTACTGTCTCCAAATGAGGTTCTTACATTTCACAGTTGACCCTTGAACAACAAGGGCATTAGGGATGCTGACCCTCAGCACAGTTGAAAATCCATGGATAACATTTGACTGCCCCAAAACTTGGCTGTTCCTCAGTATCCATCGGGGACTGGTTTCAGGACACCCTGCAGACACCAGCATCCACAGGTGCTTAAGTCCCTTATATATAAAATGCAGTAGATTCATGTAAATAATCCACCCTCCACTTCTGGGGACTCCCAACCATAGATCAAAAACAGTACAGGTATTTTTATTTTTAAAAACCTGTGTAGTCCTGGCTGGTGGCTCAGTGGAATGGCACTGGCCTGTGAACCCAAAAGTCACTGGTTCGATTTCCCAGTCGGGGCACATAACCCGGTTGCAAGCCAGGTCTCCAGCAGGTCCATAGCTGGAGGTAGGTAAAAGGCAACCACACATTGATGTTTTTCTCCCTCTCTTTCTCCCTCCCTTCCCCTCTCTCAAAAATAAATAAATAAAATATTAAAAAACAAAAACCTGTGTATAAGTAGACCCGCACAGTTCAAACCTGTGTTGTTCAGGGGTTAACTGTATGTTTTCCATGGTTTGGTGGCCTTGGGTAGATAAACTCTTTGAGCAGGCAGCCCTTTTGTTTCTGCAAAGCCCTGTGACTTCTGATGAGAGAAAAGAAAAAGAGACCTAACTGAGCTTACAAGTCACCTACCTGAATAAGGTCACCTGCAAGCTGGGTGCTCCACATTCTGAGAAAAGGAATCCCCGAGAGTTATGAAGATGAGGAACAGGGCACCCAGAGCTATGGCTTAAGCCTTAGCAAAGTTTTAAGATCCTCTAGATTATCATTCAGAGACTCTTGTATTAAAGAGTGTCTCTTAAGTTGTGGGCATTGGCCTGTTCATTATTACAGATGCATTAGAAAGAAAACCTCTAAATAATGCACTAGGGTGTGGTTATCTATTACTGGGGAGAGAGAGGGCAGATGGGGGGTCAGAAATAAGAGGCAAAAGTTTTCTCAGATAACTTAAAACAATTTATTTTAAGATAACCTCAAATTTACATGAAAGTTGCAAGTATGGTTTTTTAAAAAATAGCTACCTTTTTTCTGAACTATTTGAGAGTCAGTTGCTGATACAATGACCCATCATCCTTGAGGACTTCAATGTGGGTTTTCTACCACGTGGGCCTCTCCTGACATAATCACAATACAATTTTAAACACAGCAAAATTGACACTGATATTTTTCCACCATTCAAGTTTTACCAAGTGTTCCAGTAATGTCCCTTACAAAAACAAAAGGATCCAGTTCTAAATCCCTCGTTGCCTTCAGCTGTCCTCCAGTCTGGAGTAGTTCTTTAGTGTTTCCTTGGCTTCCATAATCATCTTATTGAATGCCTTTCAGCTTGGGTTTGCCCGATGTTTCCTCGTGAGTAGCTCCAGGTTCCGAATCTTGGGCATAAATATCACAGATGTGATCTATGACCTCACTGCATTCTATCAGGCAGCACATGATGTTGATAAGTCCCATTGCTGATGACATTAATGTTAATCACCTGCTTAACGTGGTATCGGCCAGGATTCTCCACTGTGAAGTTACTCCATTCCCCTTTGTAATGAATATTTTGTAGGGAGTTACTTTGAAACTATGTAAATGTCTTGTGACTGCTCAAACTTTCAAGTAATTCATTTTGTAACTCATAGATACATGGTTTCCTATTTTATTACTATTTAGCTTCTTATACTTCACTTATGTGGAACCATGTAAATGGATTAACTATTTAAAAATGTAATTTCTTTAAAGAAAGGATTTAAATTCTAAAATCTCCACTGATCATGAGCCTTTGCTGAATTCATTATTCTTTGGCCAGGTTTATGGCATATACCACCCTACTGCCTGTGGGTATGGGGTGAGGTTTCAGTGGGGTTATCTATTCCATTGAGACTCAGGACTGGGAATGGAGAGGGATATTTCCCGACGTGGAAACAGGAGGCTGCTACCAAAAAAAGGGAGAATGGACTCTAGACATCAAAGATAAAAGAGTGGATGCAAAAACAGCAAAGTTCAGAAAACAGATGAGGACCAGAGGACATTGGGAGTCTAAGTGTTGGGCGATAAAGGATGTATTGGAATGGAAAAGGATGCCAACAAGAAGAGGAACGAGCCCCAGGGCCAGAGAGTGATCATGGGTCAATGAGGCCCCTACTCACTGACGTTTCACATTGGACATCCAGAGCCACTTACTGTGAAGTTGGGACCCAAGTGGGGACAATTGGCAACACCTGTCTGAGGGGGCCCCTTGGGGACAGAGAATCACCTCCTGACAACATCTCCAAAAGCAAAAACAAAATAGATGTGTCTTAATAGAAGACTTTAAATGAAAGAACAATGCAGGAATCTGCTAGTCATCTTCCCAGAGGTGGGCCTCTGCCCAGCACTTGAACTTTGGCAGTGAGGTGGAACAGAGAAAGTTGTCGGCAGTCGCTGAATCCTTTGTACACTATTTTTTTAAACACAGGAAGTATCTGCCCGTTACATGAATTATGTTTAATGCCATTCATTCTATGCCTCTCCCCCAAGTTTTCTTTTTCCACCTCTCAGCCATGGAGTCCGCTTATCGTTCCTGCATGCACGGGATATTTTAGGAAACTGTTTGCATATTGGCAGCCGTCCCTGGCCTGACCGGAGCACACCTCCGCAGACAGACACATTCTGCAGATTTCTAACAAAGCAAATATGTTGATTTTGGCCTAGGCTAGCCCCAACTTATCAGACTATATTGCTTGGTTAACTAGGAGAAAATATCTAGGGAAAACACATTTTATGTTTTTAATTGTTATTATAGGTGCTCTTGAAAAATAAATCTGTGACCTGCAATATATTTCAGTGAAAGAACTCACATCTGGTTCTGATTAGCTCTGGAGTCTGTTGGCTGGCTTAGCACGGGAGCCTTTTCTGGAAGTCAGTTCTGTGTCTCAGGGATTTTGTTTTCACCCAGAGAGGCACAGTGGAGACCTTGTTCCAGCACAAAGGCATTAACTGTTAGTGTGACCCCTCACGAACATGGCGATACTAACCAAAGACCTTAGAGCGTCAGAGCCCTGAACTGGAGGGCCAAAGCAGGCAAGTCTGACAGCAATGGTAGAATGGATGGGGAGGGAGCTCTAGAATAGCTCAAGAGACCCAGCTCTGGACATCTCCATTTTAATCTCCAGTCACAAGGAGGACTAATAGAAGCTTTGATGAAGACAGTGCCTACCTCTCATCCTCCTTCTGGGTAAAAGGACAGAATCAAGAACAAACACTATGCTATGTTCACTTTCATTGTGAGCAAGATGATAAAATCTATAACAGACATACTGGGAGAGTTCACTTTTTTCTCTAAAGCTGGTAAGAGATGATAAACACATTGGCACAGCTCTCTTCAAGAACAAGATGTCAGGACTGATGGTAAAACTGGGTGAAATGAAGGTGACACAGTTAATAGCTGTACTGGGCCATAGACTCCAGATCAATGTCCAGAATGAGATGCTTTTGACCTAACCCTTATGACTTAAAAATCTGCTTGGTGGTAGTAGTTTCTGGCTAAAGTGGGTATCACAGCTCCTCATGCACCCTTTCCTGTCCTGCTTTTGGGACATGAATGGGTCTCGCTTGGGGTGGCCTCTACTCCCTTTTCTTTAATTTATTTTTTAATCTTTATTTATTTGTTTTTGTTTTTTTAATGACTTATTACTTTCAGAGAGAGGGGAAGGGAGAGAAGAGAGGCAGAGAGGGAGGGAGACATCAATGTATGGTTGTTTTTCACCTGCCTCCAGCTATGGATCTGGCTGGAGACCTGGTTTGCAACCTCATTATTTGCCCTGGCTGGGAATCGAACCAGTGACCTTTGGGTTCGCAGGCCAGTGCCTTATCCACTGAGCCACCAGCCAGGGCTTCCCTCTCTTTTTACATGGCCCTTTCTGCATGTCCCTGATTATATTCTACACATGCCAGGAATGGCCTAGCTCTTTCCTTCGCTGCAGCTGCATCACCTCTCAAGGAAGACAGAAACGTATTTTTACCAGTCACACAACTGAAAAGAGTGAGGCAATAACATCCTTGAAGAAACTTGATAGGGGAAGGATAACTTCTTTTTCCCAACTGTATTCATACATCCATGTATAGATTTTAGCCTTCAAAAAGCCTTTGACAGACTGCTCCACATAGGGCTTCATGAGTCATTGAATGGATGGCTGGTCACTTTGTGTCACAAGTTGGGAGCTATCTAGGTGCAGGGATAAATGGGTGCTTCTCTAGGTGGAAATGTATGAATACTAATTTTTAAATAGACAACAATTACTGAAAACTTACTCTGTGTAAGAAATTGTTCTAAGCACATCCCAAATATAAACTTACCAAAGCCTTCTAATCGAGGTGCCATGATGATGCCAATTTTACAGATATAAACAGATTAATCACTTGACTGAGATAACTCAGCTCGTTCTAGAACAATAGCTGTTATCCTTATAATCACTCATTTAGGCTTTATAATAAGATGTCATGGTCATGCTTGTGAATGACGCAACACATAGGTATTGAAATTTCCATGAGAATGAATTGCAGAAAGAGCCTATTAGGCTGCTGGTCATAGTGTTGGCTCCATTGGTCCTCAGACTCCTGACAGTTTTAACCCTGTGTCATCCCCCAACAATGTCCCCTCTTTTCCAAGCCTCTGCCACCAGCCTTATTCAGGCCTTTACTCTGTCTGCCTTGAGCTCCTATCATGGCCTCTTGACTAAGTGTCCTGGCTTTCTGCCATTTCTCTGCTCCAATTCAGTTACCGCATCATTGTCAGATTAAATGGACACAGAGCAGCTCTATCCTAGCCCTGGCCAGCTCAAAGCCACCAAAATCTGTGTTCAAGGCCTTCCACAGATGCCACAGTCAACTTTTCCAGCACTGCCTGGATTATATTCTTCGATTCAGTGCATTCTTATTGAGTGATGACCTTGAGCCAAGAACTGTGGCAGATTATGGAAACTCGAAGTTGAAAGGTCATAGTCCTCATCTTCAAATTGTTTTCACAATGACAAGACAGACTTGCAAACAAGTGCAAAGTCCTAAGTGAACTGTTCCAACAAGGAATGTACAGAGGACAGCAGGAGAAAAGCACCTACATCTGTCCAGGAACATCAGAAAGGGCTTCAAAGAGGGAGTCTTGAGCTGAGAGAAAGCTGAAGTTCCCAGTGGACCAAAGGAGTGAGTTTCAATAGAAGGAAGCAGTGAGCAGTGACTCTGTAGAAGAGCAAGCCTACTGGGAGCCAAGAGTTTGACAGGAAGTAAAGGAATTTGGTCCGGAAAAATAAGCATGAAAAATGCTGCCTGTTGATCCAGAGATCCCACTACTGGGACCATACCCTAAGAACCCTGAAACACCAATGCAAAAAAACCTATGCACCCTATGTTCATAGCAGCACTATTCACAATAGCCAAGTGCTGGAAACAGCCTAAGTGCCCATCCGTACATGAGTGGACCAAAAAACTTTGGTACATTTACACAATGGAATACTATTCAGCAGAAAGAGCTGCTACCCTTCGCAACAGCATGGGTGGAACTGGAGAGTATTATGCTTAGTGAAATAAGCTAGGCAGTGAAGGACAAATACCATATGATCTCATTAACAAGTGGAACCTAATGAATAAAAACAAACAAATGAGCAAAATAGAACCAGTGAGGTCGAAATAAGGAACAACTGACAGTGGCCTGAGGGGACAGAGGAGGGAGATAATGGGGGAAAGAAGGGGAAGGGTCAATCAAGGAACAGATATAAAGGACCTTCGGACATGAACTACAGGATAGAGACTAACTGTGGGGCGGGGGGGGGGGCGGCAATGGAAGAAAAATTGTTCAATTGTAATTGAATAACAATAAAAGATTGCCAAGAATTGTTTTAATAATAAGGAAAGAAAAAATACTTCTCTACTAAATATTAAAATACATAAGAAGATCTAATGATTAGAATTGTGTGATCCCGGTGAAAATTAGAACAGCAGATAAAGGAATAGAATAAGAAGTACAGAACTGTGTTTAAGTATCCAGTACTAGACTTACAAATACAAATGTGGCATCTCAAATCAGGGTAAAAGCCCTGAATTATTCAAAAGATACTGTTGTTGGAACAACTACCTGAAGTATTTTGAAAAAAAAAAAAAACAAGTTGAGTTCTCATTATTCACAAAATAAATTCTAGATCAGTGCTATTGGACAGAACTTTCTGTGATGATGAAAATATTCTATACCTGTGTTCAACATGGTAGCCTCTGGCCACATGTGGTTATTAAGAACCTGAAGTGAGGCTGGGGCACAGAAGCCACCATTTGTAGCTGGTGGGTGTCTTAATGAGCAGCACAATTCTAGACAGACTAAATGTGTAGATACGGGGAATAAGAAAGTACTCGAATAAAATATAAGTAAAAAATATACCCTTGGTGTTTCATCAAAAGGTGAAATTATGAAAGAGAAGATGGTTTTGACTCATAGATACAGGGTACAGATTGACAGCTGTCAGAGGGGAAGGGGGTTTGGGGGCTGGGTGAAGAGATTAAGGAAAAAAAAAAAAAAAACCCTCACAGACACAGACAAAAATATGGTGGTTGCAAGAGGGAAAGGAGGAGGGGAGACATAGGAGAGGGTGAAGGGAGGATAGATGGTGATGGGAGACTTGACTTTGGGTAGTGAACACACAATACAATATACAGATAATGTAATATAGAGTTGTACACCCAAAGCCTATATAATTTTATTAACTAATGCCACCCCAACAAATTCAATTAAAAAAAGATAGTTTAACTACCTAAAAACGTTAACTTTTAGAATACATGTACTAGGATAAAATAAATTAAAATATAAAGTCAGATAAAATTTACCTCATAAATGAAAAATAAAGGATTTATATTTTTGATGTATGATTATAAATTATAAACTGAATCTATTGTAAATTATCATAATTTAATTTAAAAAGAAGAAGGCTTAGAAAAATAAGCAAAGGGCACAAATAAGAAATTCACAAAAGAAGAGATATAGCCCTGGTTGATGGCAGAGTGGATAAGGCACCAGCCTGCGAACCCAAAGGTTCGATTCCCCAGCCAGGGCGTATAACAAGGTTGCAAGCCAGGTCTCCAGCCAGGTCCATAGCTGGAGGCAGGTGAAAGGCAACCATACATTGATGTTTCTCTCCTTCTCTGCCTCTTTCTCCCTTCACCTCCCTCTAAAAATAATGATAATAAATAAAATTAAAAAAGAAGAGATACAGATATGTGATAAATAGGAAGGAAAAAAAAAAGCCCTTTACTTCACCAATAATCACAGATTCACCAATCAGAACAACTGAGATAATTCATCAAACTGACAGTGCCTTAGAAAATGTTGCTGTAGACATTGTTGAGGATGGGGTTAGGGAATCGGGCACTTTTCTACATTGTATGTGCAAGTGTACATTGACATGACCTTTCCAGAAAGCAGTTTAGCAATCTAGATCAAATTATACATACTTATGTCCCCCATGCTTAGTTTACGTGAAAACCCACAGATTAAGACACCCTTCCTTAGATGACCATTATAAATTGTGCGTGACTCTGTGTATAGTAAATTTTTATTTAATTGAATCAATATTTCAAGATGGTCAGTATTCAGCTTTATGACAGTGTCCTGAGACCTCAGGAAATGATCATCACTACCACTTACCAAGCATTAGCTGTGTGCCAAGCACTGGATACAGCATCTCATTTCATTCCCACCATAGCCCATGGACTATGCTGTTATACCATTTTACAGGTCCAGAAAGAGGCCCGTAGAGGTTCGTGTTATCCTCACTCAGCCAGAAAGCCACGTTTGAAGCTGGATCAGTGACTCCAAGCATTCATTAACCCCTTGCTGGCAAGGACTCCAGGTCCCCATACAACATTGACTCCCTTTGGAGGAAACTTGTGGCCTGTTAAGACCCTGCAAATAGGAACAGCAACCTATTCAGCGAAGGCAGGCCGACAGCCCCCAGTACCACACACTCCCACTGACCCCTCCCTCTCATAGCTGCCTGTTCCTGTGACTGAAGTCAAGACCACTGGTGGGTTCGTGAGTGGGGTGGAGCTGTAGTTTTAACTCAGTTGAAAAGAAGCTGAGATGGGGTAGAGTGCACAGAGAAGGAATCTGGGAAATGGAGTGTCCTTGGACTTTTCCATCTGCTCTTTGACAAGGCTCTGCCAAGTGACCACGGATTGCTGTGTGTGTGCCCAGCACTGTCTCCACGGGCCATCCATCTCCCCTGCTGGGCGGGTGGGGGCAGCTCCTTGAGGAGTCTGTGGGCTCCCACTGGCAGCATAGTTAGAGCCTGAGCTAGTTTCATGCTCAGAAGGAAACAGGGTGGACAAGCAAAGCCAAGCACCATTTGGTCTCCATCAATGCCCAGAAAGCAATTTGGGTCAACACTGCCGTCAGATTTAGGTCTGGAGCAGGGAGATGACAGCTGGGACATTTGTTGGGGTGCCGGGACTTGTCCAAAGAACAGGAGGAGGGGGGAACCTGGTCTCCACTGGGCAGGGAGAGTTCGAAAAGGGTAAAGGGTAGGTATGCTGGGGTGAATAGAGGAGAGTACACAGGTCACTACTACTTTTAAAAACCTTTCCCGAGGGAAGGAGTATTTTGACTTTGTATGTGTTTTTTCTTTTTTTCTTTTAGACATCAACGTGTGGTTGCTTCTTCTTTCTTTCTTCCATTTTTTTTTTTAAGATTTTATTTGTTATTTTTAGAGAGAAGGGCAGGAAAGGAGGAAAAAAGGGAGAAAAACATCAATGTATGGTTGCCTTTCACCTGCCTCCAGCTACAGACATGGCTAGAGACCTGGCTATGTGCCCTGGCTGGGAATCGAACCAGTAACTTTCGGGTTCGCAGGTCAGAGCCTTATTCACTGTACCACCAGCCAGGACTGTGGTTGCTTCTTTTTAGCCCCCAGCTAAGATTTGGCCCAAAATCAAGGCCAGTGCTCAACCGACTAAGCCACACTAGCCAGGGCTGATTTTGTATTTGTTTTAAATAAAGACAGTTAGAAAAAGGAACCATGTGAGTCTGGACAGTCATTTTAGCTCTGTTGAGCCTCATCTGCAGTAACTGGATTTAAGGACTAAACAGAGGATGTCCTGTTAAGGTTCCATTTAGTGTTAAGGCCAAGGGTACTCAAACTTCCTCCAAGTTAAGGTTACCTAAGACAGGACTTTAAAACATTTCGAATTTCTGCCCTGGATCTACTCAGTCAGAATCTTTGAGGGAAAAGCCTGTGGGCCTGTATTTTATTTCATTTTAATTTTCTTTATAGATGAGAATACTGCAGCACAATTTATGTACTTTTTTTTTAAAAGATCTTATTATTTGTAGAGAGTGGGTAAGGGAGAGAGGCAGAGAGGGAGAGAGACGTCAATGCATGGCTGCCCTTCACCTGCCTCCAGCTACAGACCTGGCTGGAGACCTGGCCTGCAACCCAGCTATGTGCCCTGGCTGGGAATTGAACCAGCAACCCCTAGGTTTGCAGGTCAGCACCTTATCCACTGTGCCACCAGCTAGGGCTATGTACTTATTTTTACAGTTTTATTGCTATATAATTGCAGTCAACACTGTGTAATGGGTACAATATAATGATTAGATATTGCAAAATGATTACCACAGTAAGTTTAGCTAACATCCATCATATTTTCCCTTGTGATGAGAACTTTTAGGGTCTATTTTCCTAGCAACTTTAAAATATACTACACAGCACGGTAAACTATAGTCATCATGCTGTACATTGCATCCTCAAGACTTATTTATCTTATAACTAGAAGTTTATACCTCTTGACTCCCTTCACCCATTTTCTCCACCCACCCCAACCTATGTTCTCTGTTCTCCTGAGTTCCATTTTTTTTTTTTTTAAGATTCCACATATAAGTGAGATCATACGATATTTATCTTTCTCTGTCTGATTTATCTCCCTATAATCTGTATTTTAATCAGTACTCCAGTGAGTTTTACGTCAGGAACCTTCTGCCCTATTTTGGAGAAAGGAGAAGAAAGCAAAGGGCTGGGAACACAGTCCTTTACTGATACAGATATTAGGAACAAGAGCCTGACTTCCCCAAATCCAGTCACCTCTGGTCTCCTAACATGCTGTTCGTGCTGTTCAAGGCCCCGAGGCTCAGAGGGTCTTTAGTGAACTTGCTCGCACATCTGGACACCCAGAAGCGGGCAACAGGAGATGAACATAGGGCCAGGGGACACAATCCAAAGCAGGGTTTAGCAAACAGATCCTGCCTTGTCTCTGCCCTGATCTGGCAGAGTAGCTTCATGTGGTCTTGAGCCAGGGCTTGACTTTTCTGGACTCCAGTTCTTTATCAGTAAACAAGAACAATTAAATAGCTCATTCATTGTTCAATAGGCAATAACTATAATTGAAGCCTAACTTTTGGGGGCTCTCTTTTTTGTTTTTAAAGTGTTTCTTTTTTAAGATTTTATTTATTATTTTTAGAAAGAGGGGAGGAGAGAAAGGCAGAGAGGGAGAGAAACATCAATGTATGGTTGGGGACTATCTTTTAGGCTTGCTAGCAGCATCTAGTGAGGCGTTGAGAGAAATGCTTTGAGCAGTATGAAGTTATTAGCAGCATTTCCACAAGTGTGCTCCATGGATGTGGGCTATTAATAATGTTCATGCAAATAAAAAGGGTCTGTATTCAGATGAGGAAATGCTTGCTTAAATAGAATTAAACAGCTTTTGATTTAGGACTTTTCTGAGTCTTTTACTGAATGTGCACTGTGACTGGCCAGGGCTGAGGCTGCGCGTGAAGGGGGAGGAGGGTTTAGTGTTCGGACCCCCTGAGACTGTTTGCTGATGCCACTAATTAGTGGCACATCCCTCTGTGTGTGTGAAAATATAACTAGCACAAAAACTACCAGGTAGTGGCATTAATACATTCACATTGTTATAAAACCATCCTCACCATCCAGTTGCCAGACATTTTTCATCTTCCCAAACTGAAACTTTGTACTCATTAAATAACTCTCCATTTCCCCCTCTTCCAGCCTCTAGCAACCACGACTCTACTTTCTGTCTCTGAATTTCACTATTCCGGGTAACTCATATAATGGACTCATACAGTATCTGCCTTTTGTCACGGGCTTATTTCATTTAGCACAATGTCCTAGGGTTCATCCATGTTGTAGCATGTGTTAGAATTTCATTCCTTTTTAAGGCTGAATATTAACTATTATACTGTATGCATATATCACATTTTGCTTATCCATCCATCCATCAATGGACACAGGATTGTTTCCTTATTCTGTTGTGAATAAGGCTATGAACACAAATGTACAAATACCTGTTTGCCTCCCTGCTTTCAATTATTTTAGGTATGTAGCTGGGAGTGGGATTGCAGGAGCATCTCTTGGGCTAGTGTTGTGGGGAACACAGCTTAGAAACACTGTTCTTTTTTTATCGCTCTGAGGGAGCACTATGGAGTGAGAAAATACCTGTATTTTCCAGGGGTATTTCTGCCTTCATTGATGCAGTGAGAAAAAATCCTGGGTTAGGAGCTAGAACTCACATTTCTGTCTGATAAGGATCTCTGTGGGCCTTACTTTCTGCAATAGTTAATTAACTAGGACAGCTACATGACCTTATGTGGCCCCCTCCCATGTGATGTGACAGCAGGATGAAGAGTGAAGGGTGAGGGTTGGGGGGATGGGCGGGGGGTGGAACGTACTAGCATGCAACTAGGGACAATTTAATGTCTTTTCCTTCAATCCTAATATTTTAATTCTTTTAACCTACTTTCTTATAGGGGAAAACAATATTTTGCTCTTTCCTCACCTTTCGGTTTCAGGATGCAATCATTTGTCGGCTAGGTCTCTGTCCATCAGAGCCACCCCTGAAGTCTGCAGAGCTGCGGTCAGACTGTGGACTTCCCTGGCGCTTCCCGTGTCCCCCAGCTCCATCAGCCAGACAGCCAGTGCTTGTATTTCCTCTTGCCTTTTCCTCCTTTTCTTTCACCATTAGAAACACCAAAGAAAGAGAAGTCACAGGTTTGTCTCTAGGCAACAAAGAATGAACCTCAGGAGTTACCCTTCCCCAGGAGAGAGAAGTCATTTTCCACTTTCCTCTTCAAAAGCAGAGCCATTCCCTCTCCCATTAGGAATCTCTGGTGCTTACTTGAATGTTAAATGTAATAACCAGGTTTATACATTAAGCAAGCTTTGCCTGGTTCCCTTAGCAACGACTCTAACTTTTATGGCTTGCCAGAGCTCATTCTAAAGGAACTTACAGATTTCATGATAATAACATCTCAGTGATCCAGAAGGGGAAATATCTTAACCTTTTAGAATGATAAAAATCTAAAATTAAGCCACCAAACCAAACTCTTTGAGCCTCTGGACTAACCTTCAGAAGGTCCCACACGAAAGACAAGAGCTTTATTTGTGAGAAAAGTCTTTAGACCCAAAAATTCCATTTATTCTTTTTATTTTATTATTTTTTAACGCTTCCTTCTCAGCAATGAGTAAAACATGGGGAGGAGGCTGCTACAGGCAGACCTGTTAGCAGCAGTGCTAAATCATCTGGTAGCCTGAGGACAAAGGAGACAGATAAACTAAAAAGAAGCAGACGTAGTTCTGTGCTGTGACCTTTTTTGATGGATTCCAACCAAAATGGCTCAGCTAAACAAAGTGCTGGGTTTTTTAGAGATAAGCCTTATTATCTGGAAAACTCGTTTGCTTTGGAAGAATTTGGTGCCAGTGGAGCTACGTAATTGAAGCACCAGCGTGTTTTGAATAAACAAACCTAGCAAGGCATTCAAAGATTTAAAATCTACCACTTGGAAAGATCACTAGAGGTATGTAAGAGATGGGTGAGCGGATGAAGTCTTGGCTGAAACTGAACGCCAAGATTTTATAAAAGTTTAATGAAAACAAACATTTTCAATTAAGTAATGTTTTCTTTATTTTTGTCGTTGACTTACTTACAAATGTCCTCATTCCCACCCCTTTGCCCACCTCCATGCGGTCCCTGCTTTCCTTCCCTCCAGCCCTCACCACACTGTCATCTGTGTCTGTGGCTTATGTATATATGTTCTTTGACTAATCCCTTCATCTCCTTCTATCCAACCCTCTCTCCCCCCTCACCTCCGAGATCTATCTTCTGTTCCATGTGTCCATGCCTCTGTTTCTATTTTGTTTGTCGGTTTATTTTGTTCATTAGATTTACATATGAGTGAGATCATATGGTATTTTTTTTTCTCTGACTGGCTTATTCCACTTAGCATGATAATCTCCAGGTCCATCCATGCGGTCACAAAGGGTAAGGTTTCCTTCTTTTTGCTGCTGCATAGCATTCCATTGTATAAGTGCACCACAGCTTTTCAATCTACTCACCTACCGACAGGTGCTTGGCCTGACCCCTGTGTTCATGCAGTGTTACATGCAATAGCCAAGGTCTGGGAAAATGAACCTTTTAAATGCACAGGCAGGCCTCTCAATTCCAGGGAGGCCAGGATGTTAGTTGGAGGACAGCTGACAGCCTGGATTTAGGGGAGATGCTTTAATGGGCCTTTGATTTTGTAAACGTGTAAACGTGTTACCTGGCTACAGAGTGGGGTGGTTCACTTCTCCACATGATAAACTAGCATCTTCCCCGTGGGCAGAGCTACATCATGTTCCTTTCTAAAATTACAGTTTCTTCTGGGGAGATGCATGATGTGGTCGTGTCTGACACTGGAAACAGTTACCCAAATGTTCAGAAGAGATGCTGGAACTGTGTCTCAGCTGTGGGCTGACTCAGGTCCCTTAAAGGCAGCCTGAGTGGTATGACTGGGGCGATCTGGACTCCCCTAACATCCCCTCAGGCTGCCAAATTCTAGAACAACTGCGCAACCTGGGAAATGTTCTGAGAATATTGTTCTGATGCCCTTGGGAGCTAAGGGCAAGACCACACTATTCTGGAATGGATGGGTTTCTCTGGAAGGAATGTACGTTCCCAAGAGCTGTCATCCTGGGGCCTGAAACAGGAACTTGGAAGAAGCCTGAGTCTCTCCAAGGGAGTCAAGAGGATTGAAAAGCCTGTGCCTGGGAAGGGAGGGCTTCTCTGGGACACTTCCATTGCGGAAGAGTGAGTTTGGTTCTGCAATGCAAGGCACAACAAGAGCCACAAGAAGATACTAGAAGGGGTAGGGTTGCCTGATAAAATGCTGATTCCCAGTTAAATTTGAATTTCAGATACACAACAAATAATATTTTAGCATACATATATCCCGAATAATGATTGGTTTCTAATATTGTACAGAACATACTCACACTAAAAAATTCTTTGTTCTTTACCTGAAATCCAAATTGAACTGAGCATCCTTTATTTTTATTTGCTAGATCTGGCAACCATAAGAAGGGAAGCTCTGACAAGACCATCCATACTATCCTTTCTGTTACCTCCAAGATTTTTAAATTAAATTAAATTTATTTATTTTCAGAGAGAGGGGAAGGAAGGGAGAGATACATCAATTTGTTGCCTCTCACACACCCCCAACCGGGGACCTGGCCTGCAATCAGGCATGTGCCCTGACCAGGAATCGAACTGGCAACCTTTTGGTTCACAGGTTGGGCCCTTGCTTCCAAGTTTTTGGTATTAAATAAGCCTGGCTCAGCCTTGCTAGGACACTTGAGCGAGGGGTCTGTGCCATGCTTGGGGTGAAGCGTACTGATGGGAGGGGCAGCCATTGCCAAAAGAGTCAGACTCTAGACTGAGGAGGGGTCCTGAGGGAGACGGGTCACAGAGTGACCCAGAAGCACAGGGCTGATTGGGGTGGAAAGGGAGTCTGGGGCAGATTTATAGCTCTTGGGAGCATTACTTCTGGGACCCAGGACTAAAGTGTTCCAGACATTAAAGGACAGCACGACCTCATAAGCTGATAAAGCCTGGGATACCTGGGTTACAAGTCTACTTGAGGCATCAGGGTTATGTAAAAGATATATATTTGGTCTTTACCTCCATTTCTGGCACAGAGCTCTTAAACCCTTGGAATATCCTGAATGCGGAGAGCCAGCAATTAGTCTTTTGTTACGTTCGTGAGGTGGATCTTGCATTCACCTCAGGATGGGGTTGCTTGCCAGGAGAATCCATCCTTCTATTAGAGGACTGAAACTTTCAGTCCCACCTCCCTGGCCTCTGGGGAGGGGGGTGGGCTGGAGGTTGAATCATTCTCCCGTGACCAATGACTTAATCAGTCATGACTAGGTGATGAAGGCTCCATAAAAACCCAAAAGGGGGAGTGCAGAGAGCTTCCAAGTTGCTGACCACATGGATGTTTGAGGAGACTGGCCAGCTCTGAGAGGACAGAGAAGCTTTGGGTCCTTCCGACGTACCGTACCCCATGTATCTCTTCCTTCTCGTTAGTCCTGAGTTACACGCTTTTATAGTAAACTAGTAACCTAGTAAATAAAACATTTCTCTGAGTTCTTCGAGCTGCTCCGACAAATTAACCAAACCCAAGGAGGAGGGGGGCATTGGACCCTCCGAACCACAGCAGGTCTGTCAGAAGCATGGACAGCTTGTGACTGCCGTGTGAAGTTCAGGGATGGGGAGGAGGCATTCTCGTGGAACTGAGGCCTTCATCGTGGAATCTAAAGCTATCGAACACTCCAGGTAGATAGTGGCGGAATTGAGCTGAATTGTAGGACACTCAGCTGATGCCCGAGAATTGTTTGGTGGTTCGGGGCGCCTCCCATCCCCCCAGTCCCATATACACACTCATGTTGGATTTGAGTACAAAACCCTTATAGGGATATTTTTACACAGGGATGTCCTTTAGCCCCCAGGTTATTACATTGACTTTAGCAGGCAATTTTTCCTGTTGCCTGTTTCAGCCGAGAGCACAGTATGTTAGATGCTCACACATTTTAAAGAAAGGCTCCAGACTAGCCATGCACACAGCACTCACTGAACTGATCAAAAAAACTGACCTGGGGACTCCTCCAGCATCAGCCACCAGAGGCCACACAGTGGGACCTTCCACAAGTATCCACAAGGAAACTGGAAAGGGACGATTTGCCTAAAGGCATCAGGATGGGGTGCAAAGGACAGGAGAGTCACCTTTCCCTTCCTAGTACCAAGTGAGCTGGGTGTCCTCGCACTGGAGCCTGCCACACCTGGAAGACAAAGGGAGAGCAGACAGGCACCTGCCTGGAACCAGGCTGCACTTGCAACAAGACATGGATGAGTGGACTTTCCCATGGACACTGTGCACCCATGGAAGGTGGGCCAGGCCTGAATTTTCTTGAAAAGGGATTCCAAGAAAAATCAATATAGAATTACACTGAGTGAAAGAAGACACCCACGTACACACATACAAGTGTATGCCATATGATGCCATTTACATAAAATTCTACAAAATGCAAACTTACCTCTGTCAAAAAGCAGATCGGTGTTGCCTAGGGGTAGAGAAGGGACAGGAGAGAGAAATCTCTAAGGGCCGTAAGGAAACTTTTGGGAGTGATGGAATGTTTGTTTTCTTGATTCTGCTTCATGGGGCCCCTTCAGAAGTCAAAACTTATCAAGAGTACACTTTAAATATGTACACTATATTGCATGCCAACCATATCTCAGTCAGGCCATTTAACCAAAAAAGGACTCCACGCACAGTGTGCTGGAAGGCAGGTTGCCACAGAAGAAAGAGGTTGGATGCAGAAGCTAGTGGGGAGAAGAGCTCCTTCCTAAGCGGTCAGCCAGGTTGTACATACATTACCTGGGCCAGAAAGCAGTGCTGCGGGATGTTCTCAGTGGAAGACTCGGAGGAATTCTGCCCCTTACTGTCTACAAAAGAGGCCCTTGTCACAGAGAGGGTACATTTGACCTTCTGCCACAATCAGAGGGCACTTAAGCCAAGTAAGACTTTTACGACCTCTTATGGCCCTCACCACTCCCAACCCTAATCCTACAGAAGCCTGAGGCAGTGGTGTGAGTGGGGGGAGGGGATGGTGTGGAAGAAAAAATCAGGAGGAAGCCACCCATGAGCCCCTCCCCTAATGCAAAAGTCCTAGCCAGGGGCAAGAGAGAAGCTTTCAAATGGTTGAGAAATTGGAGTTTCGAGCTGATCTGATTTCAGTTTTTAAATCTCTAATGATAAAGTTGTTTGTTATTTTTGAAAGGCTGTGGTATGGAAAAAACTAAGTTGTTAGCTGCTGTGCATACCAATGAGTCTGGCTCACGCAACAACCAGTTATGTTTTATTGTGCAGAGTCTATCTACGTAGTTTATTCTACTTACTGAGGACCAAATAATCTGCTGATTATTCTTAATTACCTCCATGGGAAATGAAGAAAAACAGAGCATACATGGAGTTTCTAAACTCCGCTAAAGGAGTTTAGAAAGAAAACAGCAAGGACATTATCAGAGGCAGTACAGTCTGGATTTGAATCCTGGTTGTATGACCTTAGACAAGTTGCACCATCTCTAGGTGCCTTTATTCCCTCATTTATGAAATGAGGATGATGATAATAGCCAGCTTAAGCTAAGCTGTGCTGCATTAACAAACAGCTCCAAAAACTTAATGGTTTATAACAAAGGTTTATTTCTTGCTCATATTTATGTCCATTATAGGTTAACACTGGCTCTTGCCCCTTTTACCAGACTTAAGGAACAGTCCTTATCTGGAACATTGCTGGTGTTTGGACAGCAGGAAAAGAATGGTTAATGGTAGTTCCATATAATGGCTCTTAACACTTGTTTTTTAAAATGACATGACCCTGGCAGGGTGGCTCAGTTGGTTGGAGCATTGTCCCATACATCAAAAGGTTGTAGGTTCAATTCCTGTCAGTACACATACCTAACTTGTGGGTCCTACTCCTGGTGGAGGCACATATAATCAATCTTTCTCTCAGTCTTTCTCCGTTCCTCTCTCTCTTAAATCAGTGGAAATGTATCCTTGGTGGAGAATTTAAAAAATAATAATAATAGCATGTGTTACCTCTGTTTATACATCCTTGGCTAGCCTTGATCTCAACATGGTAGGGGAGATATAATTCTCCCATAAGGAGGAGCAGAGAATATTTGGGACAGTAAGATAGTCTACTGCAGTATCTATCTATGTGAAATGCTTAAAGTTACTCTTTTTTACAGAGGCATTTAGTTTATTTTTCTCATCAGTAGCACTGATGATCTCATGTTCTTAAAGAAATTCTCTCTCTCTCTTTTTTTTCTTAAAGATTGTATTTATTTATTTTATTTTTGAGAGGGAGAAAGGGAGAGAAACATCAATTGGTTGCCTCTCCTAAGTGCCCCAACCTGGGACCAAACCCACAACCCAGGCATGTGCCCTGACTGGGAATTGAACCAGTCACCCCTCAGTTCCCAGGGTGGCACTCAATCCACAGAACCACACCAATTAGGTCACAAAGTAATTCTTGATAAGGACATGTAACTGCTATATAAGGACTGGTTTTAATACTTCCTTTTCCTTTTGACTTTTTTGGTAGTTTTCCTAAGGAGACCAGTGTTCTCAGACCTGATTTATAGAAACAGTCTCTGCATCAACTACCAACACACCAGAGAGGAGCCCTAACTAAGGGGTTGCTGGCACCTGGGCCCCAAAACCTGACTTGGAGTCTAATTGACACATTCTAATGAAAAGGAATAAATAAAGCTGACATTCTCCGCAAGTCTCTCCCTGAAAGACAGGTGGCAAGGTGCTGGGCCATCTCTTCTCAGCTATTACAGGATGGCTAGAATGCTTCAACATTGTTCTTGTCTCAAGGCACAGACCACAGGAGCTCCATGTGCTCAGACCAGGGAGGGAGGGAGGAAGGGAGCCCAGGGTCTGGGCCAGCCATGCTGTTTCCTATTAGTGCGGGGATCAGCGTTATCTGGGCCCAGATACTGGCCAACAAGTTTCCGTGAAGCATCATGGGGGCCCAGCTGCTGCTTTGCAACAGGCAGACACAGAATGTCTCTCTGGTGTCTCTTTGATTTCGGGTCCCCAACTGGCAGTCAGAGTCTGGAACTGGAGGCTATCATGGAGTCTTAGGGAGGGGGCATTTCTTTCAGTCCTTGAGCCATGAGGCCAGTGCAGCCACCGGACTGGGCCATTCTTGGTCTCAAAGACTCTTCCTGGCCCTCAGAACATTTCAAAGCCCCTCCACCTAGAGGATTCAAGAGACCAAAACGAGTCTCAAGTGGAGAACTGAGGAAGACAAGCTGAGGAAGAGGGATAGAGAAACTACAATCTCATTTCAGCTCTGATTAGGATGGCTTCAATCTTAGCCTCTGTCTCCTGGTGGCCTCAAACCCCTTCCAGCCCTGACCAGTGTGGCTCAGTGGGTGGGTCTCATCCCTCAAAATGAAAGATTGTGGGGTTTGATTCCCGGTCAGGGCACATGCCTAGGGTGCAGTCCCAGTAAGGGTGCATACCAGAGGGAACAGATCAATGTTTCTCTCCCATTAATGTTTCTCTCCCTCGATTTCTCCCTCCTTTCCCCTCTCTCTACAAATAAATAAATAAAATCTCAAAAAAGAAAAACCACACACACACAAAAAAAACCTTTCTGTCATACAGCTACCCTCTCCCTCATCTTACTGCTTTTTAAATTCAAAATGACAAGCACTTATAGGTTATTTTCTGACTAGTAGAACATGTACTGACCAAGGGGTTTGGCTCATACAGACAAGGTTTGACTCCTAGTCCTGTTGTTCATGAGTCTACATTCAATAGTGTGTATACTACAGGGCCAAGTGTGATAAGGTTGCAACAAAGCCCAGAAGCACTAGACGTTCATGTTGCAGGTGGGTAATGAAGGGTTTCCTGCAGGAAATAGTATTTGAGCTGTGCTTAGAAAAATAATATTCCCCCAAAAGTTTTATTCAAGCCCTAATACCTATTTGGAAATCGAGTCTTTGCAGATGTGATCAAGTTAAGATGTGAAGTCACACTGAATTAGGGTGGGCTGCATCTAGCGACTGGTGTCTTTATAAGAGAGAAATTTGGTCACAGACATAGATGCAAGGACAATACCATGTAACAACAAAGGCACAGATTGGAGTGATATGCCTACAAGCCAAGGAATGCCAGGGATTACCAGCAGTCACCAAAAGCTAGGGGGACACAAGAAGGATCCTCCCCTAGAGCCTTCAGAGGGAATATGGCCCTGCTGACACCCAAATGTCACATGCATAGCCTCCAGAATCTTGAGAGAATAAATTGCTGTTGGTTAAAGCCACCCAGCACGTGGCCATTTGTTATGATAGCCCCAGGAAAACAATATAGAGGCATAGGACTTTGAGATGGAGGAAAGCACTGTGTGTGGACAGAGATGCTATGAGTGAAGGTAATAGCTTTTGAAAGCATGCGGTGTCCTTAGCGAATAATTAGCAATTTGATGTGACTGGAACAAAGGTGGAGAAGGAGCCAAGTATAGTGGGAGGTGATAGAAATAGAGGCTGGGGCCTCCAGCACCAGGCCTTGAGGTTTGACCTTTATCGTGTATGGGATGGGAAGTTGTTAGAGTTTTTGTTTGGAGTCTGAACAGTGCTTGAGATAAATTACTTTTATTAACCAGGGTTAAGAAATTGCCTTCCCAGTATAGCTTTGGGTTTCTTCTCTTCCTTCTCGTTGGGTTTGGCCCTAGTCATGGTGGTGCTGGGCTTAGTGCCACAGGATGGATAACTCAAAGGTAGGGACAGGATTTACTTTGTCTTCACATCCTCAGTGTGTAGAGTGGTAACACCTGTATTATGCGGGGCTTCAGCTGTGAGCAATAGAAACAATTTTGCTTAAGCAACCAGGGACTTCATTGGCTCACAAAACCAAGGGGTAGGGAGGAATGAGAGTGTAGTAGTTTCCTAGGGCTGCTGTGATGTTGTGATTTATAATGAGAAATACCTGAGATCTGTCCCCAAAGTATCCAGCCAATGTCAATATAATTAAACAGTTTGTGCAGCTGATACTTTGGGGACAGACCTCATACATTTAGTCTTTGTCCCAGTTCCTGGCACAGAGCTCCTAAAACCCTTGGAATTTCCTGAATGACCAGAGCCAGAAAAGGTGTCACCTCATTACATGAATGAGGTGACTTTTGGAAACCTCTAGGTTACTTGCTTTGGGGGGGGGGGGGGGCGCTGGTTAGGGAAACAAGCCAGTGATTAGAGGGTTGGAACTTTCAGTCCAAATCCCCATCTCCCCACTTCCAGGGGATGGAGAGGGGCTAGAGGTTGAGTTCAATCTCGAATTGCTGATGATTAATCAATCTTGCCTATGTAATGACACTTCCATAAAAAACCCAAAAGAGCTGATTTGGAGAACTTCCCGGTTGGTGAACACGTGGAGGTGCTGGGGGAAGGGTGTGATTGAAGGGGCAAGACAGCCCGGTACCCTTTCCCCAAATGCCTTGCCCTGTGCATCTCTTCCATGTGGCTGTTCCTAAGTTATATTATAATACAACTGGGGGGTCTAGTAAGTAAAATGTATCTCTGAGTTTTGTAAGCCATGCTAGCCCATTGATCAAACCCAAGGAGGGCGTCATTAGAACTTCCAATCTATAAAGAGACAATCAGAAGCACAGGTGACAACTGGGACTAGTGACTGGCTCTAAAGTGGGGGGAAGGACAGTCTTGTAAGACTGAGTCCTTACCCTGTGGGGTTTGAAGCTATCTCCAGGGAGACAGTGTCAGAATTGAGTTTCGTCGTAAGACATCCAGCTGGTGTTGGAGAATTACTCATTTGGGGGGAAAGCCCATTTCTGGTATCAGAAGTGTTGTGAGGCCAACCCTGGCTGGTGTGGCTCAGTGGATTGAGTGCCGGCCTACAGCTGAAGGGTTGCCGGTGTGGTTCCCAGTGAGGGCACATGCCTGGGTTTCGGGCCAGGTCTCTAGTTGGCAGCCATGCATTGATGTTACTCTCCCTCTCTTTCTCCCTCCCTTCCCTTCTCTGTAAAAATGAATAAATAAATTTTTTTTAAAAAAGAAGAAGAGTGTTGTGAGGCCATGGGTGAGTGGCTCAGTTGGTCAGAGCATTATCCCGATATACCAAGGCCCCAATGTACGAAGGTTGGGGGTTCATTCCCCAGGAGGGGCACAGGAGGCAACCAGTGAGTGCGTAGACAGGTGGAGCAACAGGTAACAGGTCAATGTTTCTTTCTCCCTAAAAAATCAGTTAAAATAAATAAATAAATAAACTTCCTCGTGACTTCATTTTTAAAAGAATATTGTAAGTTTAAAGTAATGTGAGAGTAAAGGAAAAACACAGTAGTATGGGTTTCCTTCTCAGCTGCCCTAACAAATTACCAGAAATTGGGTGGCATAAAACAACAAAAACATATTCTGTCACAGTTCTGGAAGCTAGAAGTCTGAAGTCAAGGTGTCAGCATGTTTACTTCCTTCTGGAGTCTCTCTCTCTCTCAGTTGTAGGAGAGATGCTGTTTGATGTCTTCCTCAGCTTCCAGTTTTGCCAACAATCCTTGGCTTGTAGACACATCACTCCAATATCTTGGTCCATTGTCACATAACATTCTCCTCGGGTGTCTGTTCCTACATCTCTCCTCCTCTTCCTATGAGGACTACCATCTTTTTTCATAAGGATATCCATATAATCTCATCTTAACTTGATTACATCTGCAAAGACTCTATGTCCAATTCACAGGTACCAGGGGTTAGCTGGCTTCAGGTATGGCTGGCTTCCGGGGCTCAAGCAATATCATCAAGTCTCTGTCTCTTTCCTATTCAGATAGGCTCTTTGCCTGGTGGCTGCTGGCACCTCAAAAATGTAAGTGCATGGTAATGGTACATGGGGTTTGAAAAGGGAAGTGGCAGTAGAAAGCTCTTGTGTTTCATGCTTCTGGATACTCAGAGGGATAGTGAGCCAGGAAATCTGAGAGCAAGATGTGATTGGTGAGGCAGGACAAATCAGAGACAAATTAAAAATAGTTTGGGTGAGGGACAGAGATGGGGGAAAGCAGTGCCAGTGGAGTAGAGCTATTATGGGTGCTAGACACCCTGTTACCTGGTTGGAACAGTTCTTTTTAAAGGGTCCAGTATAAGCCCTGGTTGGTGGTACAGTGGATAAGGCGCCGGCCTGGGAACCCAAAGGTCGCTGGTTTGATTCCCAGCCAGGGCACATAACCAGGTTGCAAGCCAGGTCTCCACCCAGGTCTGTAGCTGGAGGCAGGTAAAAGGCAACCATACACTGATGTCTCTCTCCCTCTCTGCTTTTCTCCCTACCTCTCTCTAAAAATAATAAATAAAATCTTTAAAAAATTAAAAGGGAGGTGTCCAGTACAGACTGGGTACCCAACACCAGGCTTGAAGGAAAGCAGTCCTTCTATGTAGAGGTTGGTGTCTCTTTCCAGAATGGGTAGGGTGGAATCTGTTTTCCCTACCCAATTTCCATTCCCTATCCTTTACTAACAATATCATCATTTTCCTTTAGGATATTCCCTACCTCCACCACTTCCAGCTCCAGCTCCTGGGGTCTCCTGGGTGATCAAGACAGTTCATTCCTTTGGCCACCAGGAAAGGCCTCCTGTATGTCTAGTGACTGCTAATTTCTATACTTCTGGAACTATTGGGAAAGCAAAGTGTTCTTTTTCTGCGGGGGTTGCTAAACTGGTAGGGTGTTCAGTGTGAGGCAGCTAGGGACCATCTGTGCCACCACCTGGGAGAGCCTGCTTCTGAAAGAGTCCAAGATAGGAGAAGACAGAGCTGAGAAATGGAGAGAGAGAACCTGAGGCCTGGCAACAGGTTTCAAGCAAATGTATCTGCAGGGCCAAATTCAGGAAACTGAACCACAGTTAATAAAGATGCTTGAGTATCCTGTCATTACTGCTGACCTGTGTTAACAAAATGAGACTAGGACCCATTCATTCATTAATCCATCTGTTTATCCAATTAATATTTGATAATGAGTTTAAAATAATAAGATATCAACCCTGCCTTCAAAGACTCCCTGGGCTATGAAGAATGGTAAAGACATCTTTCCACATTAAGTTAGAAAGGTAGAAAAGGATCAATTTTTCTGAAAGGTCCAGATAAAATGCTTTGCAAACTCAGAAGGGATTATTTTCACTAGGGAATTGACATTCTTGGATTCTTTGGAGGGCCAGTGGGACAGGGACATATGTAGATGAGGAGAAGGGCATTCCTGGAGGAGTTGCTACATGATCAAAATCATGGTGTGTCAAGGGGATGAGGTAGAAGTTGACTTTGGCTGGAACATAAGAAATGTGAAGGAGGAATAGGAGAGCTTGGAAACTGAGTTCAGAGACGATCTTGGAAGGTCAATGGGGCCAGGCTAGGTTATTCTCTATTCTGTTGACAATGACTTTATGTATTTGTTTGTTTGCTTTTTTATAGAGAGAGGGGAAGGGAGGGAGAAAGAGAGGGAGCAAAACATCGATGTGAGTCAGAAACACTAATTGGTTGCCTTGTACATGCCTCAACCAGGGACCGAACCTAGAAACCAGGCAGGTTGGGGAATTGAACCCTGTACTTTTTGCTTTGGAGAATGGTGCTTAACCAACTGAGTTACACCCATCAGGGTGACCTGTTGTTTTTTTAAAAGTAGGTGTTCCATATAGTTTCTTCATAAAAACACTGATTGGACATGATTGGAATGTCAGGAAACTGATTGTATGAATCAGTTTTCCAGGCGAGTAGTTATTAAGTCCTGAGTATGGTAATGTTCTGGTATTAACAAATCACCCCCAAAACTTGATGGCTTAAAAGAACAGCATTTTTATTATATCTTACCAGTGTGTAGCTCAGGAATTTGGGCTCAGTTACAATTGAGTAGATAGACCCAGGACTCAGCTGCATGATATCACCCAGCTGGAGTTGCTCTGGGGTACTTGGCTGGCAGGCTGATAGGAGGGTCTAAGATAGCATCCCTCTTAAGTCTGGCTCCTTGGCTGGAAGGCTGGTCTCAGGGCCTACCCAGCAGCCCAGGGCTCTAAGAATGAGTGTTTCAAGAGACAAGAAGTAGAAGTTGCCAACCTCTTAAATCCTCATCCTGCAGGCTGGCATGACTTCACTTCCACTGGATTCTGTTGGTTCAAGTAGTCAAAGAGCCCACCCAAATTCAACAGTGGGGAGCACGCACACCACATCTCAGTGGGAGCATTGTCAAAAAACTGTGGCAATTTTTAATCCCCCACAGGTAATAACAATGGGAATGAAAGGATGACAGATGGAAAAGAAAACAGAGGGAAGCCTGGGCAGGTGGCTCAGTTAGTTAGAGCATAGCCCCATACACCAAAATAAAATAAAAGTGGTAGGTTCAATTTTGGATCAGGACACATACCTAGGCTGTGGGTTCGATCCCTAGCTGGGGTGTATATGGAAGGCAACTGATAGATGTTTTTCTCTCATATCAGTGTTTTTCTCTCTGCCTCTATCCCTCCCTCCCTTCCCACCATTCTTCACTCTGTAAAATCCGTAAATATATACTCAGGTGAAGATTAAAAAAAATAGTGGGAGAAGTCACAGGACTTGACAACTGTTTACATTCATTCCATTCATTCATAAAATATTTATTGAGTGTCTGCTATGTGTCAGGCTGTTTAGACACCGAGCACGCAGCAGTAAACAAAACTGTTAAAAACCTCTGCCTCATGGAGGTCACATGCTAGTAGGCTGGAAAGTGAAAGATTGGAGCTAAGGTTTCCTGAGTTTATACCCAGCGATGCAGCTCTCAGAGGTAGGGGGCCCGGGAGGCCCATTTGAATTTAGATTTGAGAACATAACCAAGAAACTAAATGCTCAGTTCTCCAGGCCCTTCAGCTGAGATCATAACCACAGGCACAGCCCTCCAACTACAAACTATTGAGGAAATCCAGGATTTCACTCCCAACCACAGGCAGTACGTGCAAGATTATGAAGAGAAAGACAAGCACTTCAACAGGCTCATAGGTTTCCTGCCTTCCTGAGTGGCAGGAAAGGCACCGGAATCTTGCAAAGGTCCATAGTTTCCTGCCAGGTACTTACCTGTAACCATGAAGGCTCCAGTGTTGGAATTCACGCTGAGCCACTCAGCTCACTTCCCACATGAGTTTTTTTTCTGGGGGACCTCTCCGCTGATCCTTATTTTAAAGAAACAGAAGTTTCTGCCTTTAGGAAATGATTCTTGGGTCTTTGGAAACTCAGATTGATTTTGTTTCAGGGTAGACAGACACTAATGCCCACAATATGTGATTTAGTTTTTAAAAATAGGCCTTGGTTGCTGTGGCTCAGTGGATTGAACACCAGCCTGCAAACCCAAGTGTTGCTGGTTCGATTCCCAGCCAGGTCACATACCCAGATTGCAAGTCAGGTCTCCAGCCAGGTCTGTAGCTGGAGGCAGGTAAAAGGCAACCATACATTGATGTCTCTCTCCCTTTCTGCCTCCTTCCTACCCCCTGTCTCTGGAAATAATGAACAAAATCTTAAAATAATAATAATAATAATAATAAGCTAATTGAAGAGCAGTATGTATACCATTTGTGGGGAAAAGTTGTTTATAGCAGAATGTATGGAAGGTTATCGTATCAATCATGATAGCTAAGGTACGTCCCAGTGATAAATGACTGCATAAATCTTAGTGTACGCCACTATAAAGCTTGATTTGTCATGCACATTTGCATAGCATGGGCTGGTTGTGGCTCTATTGTCTTCACTCTGGGACCCAATTTTCTGGAACATTGTGACAGAGGGAAAAGAGCCATGTGCTGGCTCTTAAAGAGCCTCCTTAGAAGTCACTCCAGTCATTTCTGCTTGTAGTTTTTTGGTCAAGTCACATGGCTGAGCCTGAAAGCAATAGGGTGACAGATTATATTTCCCCCTTAGAGCACCATAGTGACAATGTCTGAGCAGCAATGTAAAATATTACCAGAGGATCAACTGAACCACCCCTAGTGATTATTCCTAAGGCCAACATGGGGGGGAGGGGCAGTGAAGGAGGTTTTTCCTCTCACTTTTTGCACTTCTATATTTTTTAATGTTTTTTCAAAATGCATTCACTTTTTTATAACTAAAAATACCTTTTGGATACTATTTATTTTAGCTTCTTATGATGGAAAATTCAGACATATGCAAAAGGAAGAATAGTTTAATGACCTTTCTTATGACCTGTCACCTAGCTTCCAGCAATTCTTAACTCATGGACAAATTGTTTCAAAAATAACTTTATCCACTCTTCCCAGATTATTCTGAGTAAGTCCCAACATGACATTATTTTGTATAAAATATATCAGTATGTGTCTCTATGTAGGAGTTCTTGAAAATAAAACCCACAATATTAATTATCACAACAAAAAATGAACAATAATTTCTTAATATGAACAAATATCTAGCCTTCAGATTTCCCAGTTATTAAATATACATATGTATCTCTGTATTTATATAGAGATATATATGTTTAACAGTTTGTTTGAATAAAGTTCCAGATAAGGTTCACACATTATGTTGCCTGATGAGTATTTTATCTCTTGATCTTGATCTACAGGTTTCTCTTTCTTTTCTCTTTCTACCTTCTTTTTAATTTCCTTGCAACTTATTGTTAAAGAAAGCAGGTTGTTTATCCTATAAAATTTCTCACAGTCTGAGTTTTTTGGTTTGCGTTCCTATAGTGATGGTTATTTAACATGTTCTCTACCCTCTATTTTTCTGATAAGGGGCTCGATTAGATTTAAGTTTGTTTTTTTAATGTTTGTTTGTTTGTTTTTGAAAAGACTAGCTCAGAGGTTGGATTGTTTACTTCCAGCAGGAAATACACATCAGGCTGTTTTTGTTTTTTGTTTTGTTTTTTTGCAATGTTAGCATCTGTTGATGTTTATCGTGTAGATCCAGTATTTTCAGTGGTTATAAAATAATAACACCCCAAATCTATCACTTTTGTCATTTATTAACTGCAATACTTCTATATATAGAACATTTTTCCCTTATCATTTATTTGGCTATTGTGAGGTGCAGTTTGTTTAGAAAAGGCAAAATAAATGCTTGATTTATTGTTTAGCCTCTATTTACTTGTTTTCAGAATCACAAGATTATTCCCTTGCCCTCTTCAAAGTTAATAATTTCACCTTTTATTTTAATCATTATAAACTCATGTTTTTACACCTATTTAACATGTTTCAATTTATCACCATTGTTATCATTATGATACATTTTGCCTCCCATCTTGGCTCAAGGGAGCCTCTTCAAGTTAGTTCCTGAGTCCTTTTGTCACAACTTAGCAGTTTTTAATATTTTGTTTCCTTGGCTTTCTGTTTTGATAAGATTCCAAGCTCATTTTGTGTATTTCCTGCCTCGGACCTGGATTCAACAGTTTCTCCAAGGAGACCCGGTTTCATTAGTAGGAAATAGCATTGATAGACAACATTTTTCCCCCTTCTTTTTATTCCTCCAGAGAGTTTTTTTTATACTTAGGGTATATCCCACTAAGAATGTCAAGTTTCTATGCTTTAAAGTCACCTAGAATAGTGTTTCTCTGTATGCTTGTGCCTCAGATTGAATAAGTAGGTTCATTTTTTTTTTTTTAAGATTTTATTTCATTATTTTTTAAAAAGGGGGGAAGGGAGAGAGGTAGAGAGGGAGAGAGACATCAATGTATGGTTGTATTTCACCTGCCTCCAGCCACAGACCTGACTGGAGACCTGGCTTGCAACCTGGTTATGTGCCCCGGCTGGGGAATCGAACCTGTGACCTTTGGGTTCACAGGCCGGCACCTTAAACACTGTGCTACCAGCCAGGGCAGGTTCATTTTTTAAATTTACTTTAGATTTTTACCTTGTCTCTCTACCATATTCCCATTCTCTCTCTACAGGTACTTTTTTAAAACAAACGTATAGCTTACTTTTTGTGGAAAGAAAAGTACATCCTTTCTTACATTCTATGCATACGTTTCTCCACCTTGCTCTTTCCATTGGATATGACTCCACAACAGGACCTCCCTTAGAACTTGGCAAAGGGGCAACCCTGGGTCCCTGCTCCGCACCTGGTGCTTTAGAGAGCCCCACGTATCACAAGCACAATGATACACTGACGAAAGTGCATCACATGGGTGCCATGGGCACTAAGTCACCAGCACAAAGTGCTGGCATATTCAGGTCTCCAAACTGCCTCTCTCGTAACCAACACCAGTCAGGCACCAAGGAAACACTTCTTGTCTCTTCTCCTATAGCCTTGAAATAAGGGTGGCTATGTATAAGGCCATAAATGTGTGTGGGTGACATTGTGCTATGACTGACATTGGAGATGGACACAGCTCTGAGGTGTGCGAGGATCTGAGCAAGGAAAGCAAGTGCTCAGGTTAGAGCAAAGGCGAATCAACTGCTGTGCTCCTTCCTTCCAGCACAAATACAGTAGATTCCCGCCTAATGAGGTGTAGTTTCCCAGGAATGCCCAGTGGGCCTGCTGCTCCCCCACCTCGCCAGGAGGAAACTGTAAAACTTTGGGGTTTGGAACAATCGGATAGGTTAGAGATAGCATCCATGTTTTAATTTTTAGTGTTCTAATTATGAGCAAATTAAAGCATTTTTCATATGATTAAGGACCGTTTTCTTTTTTGCTTAATTAAGTGTATTAGGGTGACATTGGTTCACAGGGTCATATAGCTTTCAGGTGCACATTTCTATGATACATGGTCTGCATATTATATTGTGTCCCCACTACCTAAAGTCAAATCATCTTTCATCATCATATAATTGGCCTCCTTACCCTTTATGAGCCCCTCACCCCCTTCCCTCTGGTAACCACCTTGTGTTATAAGGACAATTTTCTTTTTCTATGAATTATCTCTATTCATATCTTGAGCCTATTTTTCTGTGGTTGCTACTTGTTTCCTTCTCTGTTTTGGAAGCTCCTCACACGCTAGAGATGTGACCCTTTTCTCTGTGAACACTTGCAATCCT
The DNA here is from genome assembly GCA_004026585.1 of Noctilio leporinus. Lineage (NCBI taxonomy): Eukaryota > Metazoa > Chordata > Mammalia > Chiroptera > Noctilionidae > Noctilio > Noctilio leporinus. Next base: position 102,948 of record PVIW01004303.1, read on the forward strand.
TCTCTATACTAGACTCTGGATTAGAGTTGGTGAGTTCAACAAGACATAAGGCATCACCCATGCCCTAAAGAACCTTAACTCACAACAAGAGCTATAAATAATATGAAACAATAAGAACATACGTCCAAAGAATACAGAATTAATTGCCAGATATAATGACTTTAGAAGTTTAGAGAAAGGGAGTGATCAGGCTCCGGTGTCCAAAAGGGATTCTCTGAGGCGTAGTTGGACAAACGTCAGCTGGATCTTCAAGAACAAACTGGGAACATAGAAGACAAAGCTGGAAGGTGGGAATACAACTTCTAATGGGAAGAGCTTTGAAAGCTAAGTCCAGGAGTGTGATCTTCTAGGAAAGGCGATAAGAGAAGGAGAATGACACATGTTAAGATGTCAAATGAGCCCTAGCTGGTAGGACAGTGGATAAGGTGCTGGCCTGTGAACCCAAAGGTCACAGGTTTGACTCCCCAGCCAGGGCACATAACCAGGTTGCAAATCAGGTCTCCAATCAGGTCTGTGGCTGGAGGCAGGTGAAATGCAACCATACATTGATGTCTCTCTCCCTCTCTGCCTCTGTCCCTTCCCCTCTTTCTAAAAATAATGAAATAAAATCTTAAAAAAAAAATATGTCAAATGAGAGAGTTTGGGACGTGGTCCCAGAGGCCGGAGTATCTTACTCCAGCGACTCCCAGACTTCCCCTCAACCACAAGGCGAATGAGCTTCTTAGCCTTCTCCATACACTTCAACACCAAAAGGGGTGGGTGAGGCTGTCTGAGAGACTGGGCATTATCTAAAAGAACTATTTAAGAAATAAGATAAGACAAAGATTTTTCCATTGGACTAGCCACTTAGTTCATCCCACTCTCATCCCACGTGAGTGAAGAGGGCAGGGGACTCATTAAGAAGGCCTGATTAGTTATAGACATAATGAAACATTGACATTTTCACCACACATCTCAATTGTAGTTGAGCTAAAATGTTTGACCCTGTTATAGTGTAAGACCTATCTTTGCAGGGGTGTGGGGAGGAGGACATGAGGGAACGAATACATGGTGCTTAGCACATAAGTACTAAACCAGCATTAGCTATTAGTACTAAGTGATCATAAAACAGTGGCTGAGGGAGTGAATCAAAGGATGAGTGACTGACCAGTTGGCGACAGTCCTTGACAGTAACAATAAATGCCACAAGGGTCAGACATGCCGGTGCCCTATGTTCGCTCTCCCGCTGAAAGCCACGAGCATCCCTTGCCTGAACCCACACTTTCCCAGCGGGAACTGGAGCTGGTCTGGCATACGGATTCCTTGGCTGTGTTTCTTCGACAATTATAGCTGAGGAATTCAGCTTATTTTGGGTGAAATCCCTGGAAGTCCAAGTTCAGATCTCAGTCTGGGCAATGTAGCCACATTTTCCAGTGAGTAACTCCCTCCAATATAACTCCTGGCAGACGACCCTATCAGTCGCTGAATTGCCATCATGCGGGGTAAATAGTAGAGACCACTGTGTGAGGCTTGACTCATCTGTCAGGGGTATTTTGAAACCTTGACCTCATTTGCCAACATGTGTCTGCACATACCTCTTGTCAGATGCAAGTTTTCCGTTCCCAGGATAGCTCTTCCAAATTCTCTCTGAAATGAAAGACATGGCTATGAAGAAAGATAGAGAAACTTTTAATAGGTCTTGACTCCAGGTCTGTTCCAAGGGAGCTCATCTGCCTCTGTGCCAACTTCTTATTGACGCAGTAACCAGGATTGTGGAGACAGAGGGGCAAAGTACCAGAATGAGTGCAGCCACTGTTTACTGAGGAGTTATATGTGTCCCAGGCACTGTGCTTACCACTTTATGTACAGTGGCTCGCAAACCCACACGGCGACCCTGAACATGTAGGAAGGAAATTGGAGACTCAGAGAGGTTAAGTGACTAGTTCTAGGTCAAGTCCCTATAGAGCTGGGATTTGGAACCTAGGCTGCTCAACTCCAAAGCATCTCTGTTCAATCATTGCATTAGACATTATCTGAATATCACCTGCCTATATATAACATGCATGAGCCAAGAGCCTCTGACCATCCAGTTGGGGGCCTGGAAAGTTTCAGGCATTTCATAGGCTTTTAAGCATTATGGGAAGAGAAGGTAACTGAAAGTTTCTATGATTTGTAAATAGACACTTTTGGGGAAGAATGGGTGGGCATCCTTCTTTTAAATCTCCCTGTGGCTTCTAGATCTGGCTGCCTATCATCATGATGCCCTGTGCCTTCCTCTCCCACACTTGCCACTGAGCTGAGTATAGCCCTGTTTCTGTGAGCTCTTTCCCACTCCTCCACAACCCCTCACCTGAACTCGCTAGCATCTTCTGAATTCTAGGGACTCAGGAAGAGTCCCTAGACACACAGTAAGGGCACTACAGCCCTGCTGTGGCTGCCTCTGATGATACACAGAGAACCCTGGACAGAGCATAGGCAGGTGATGTAGGGCAAAGTCCTAGCTTTGCACTGGTTTGCTGTGTGCTCTTGGGCCAGTCCCCCACTTGGAAGCTCGCCTGTGAGATGATGACTAGGTGGGTCCTATAGCCTCTTCTGAAGGAGTCTAGATTCTGTAATGCCCACCTGCCCCTATGAAGCTTGAACCCAGAGCCGGGACTTCATTAGCAAAGCTGGGTTCCTGGGCCGGATCTCTTTCAGCCACCTGGAACGGAAAGCAGTGTTATCAGTAGGCCCACAATCATCAATGTTTTCAATAGCAGAAAATTGGGAGATCTCCTTTCATGAACGAACCTAAAGGCAGAGTAGAATCACCATTTCCTCATGTGCCAAAAAAACACTGCACAACTGACAGGGAAACTTGAGTTTCTCACACTGTGAAGCTTCAGTGAGGCTGCTGGATACACTGCAGCCAGCAGCCCCCTCAGGGGCTCCCCAGCCACCTGTGGTCAGACTTCTTCCAAAGAAAATATTCAGTAACTTGACGAGAATATTCAGGCTTGTATACAAATGGGATCCTGGAGAGAATCACCCTCTCCCTCTCAGGTGACATGTGCATCTTATGACGACATTCTATCACTATGTTCCAGGCCAGAATAGCCATGTGCATGGTGAGAAGTTTTGGATGATGGGTAGGCAGCACCATGGCCAGTCCAGGGAGACAGGTTTCTGGACAGATAGAGCCTTGCAACAATCCCTGAGACCAGTGATGGGAAAGGCCACATACTTTGTCCAGACAACAGATTCAACCTCATATAAAATACTGTTGAGCGCCCAGCCAGCATCCCAGTGCCTATAGGATGTTATTTACCCTGGTAGGTCTGATGTTTACTGCACTATTGGGTCAAGAAGAGTGAGGGTTAGAGGATATCAAGGACTTAGCCCAGCCTAATAAAAAACCCAGTTGTTGTTCCAGCTTCTGCCACAGATGCCTCACAATTATGATAAGAGATTCAGCAGCCGTGCAAATCTGAAAACCTGCCCCAGCCACAATTTAAGTCCCCAGTAGAAAATAAGTAAAGAAACAAATTGGAAAAGTTAGCATGAACCAGAACAGCTGTTAGAAAGCCTGTGGATGATTAATTAGATGTTTATTAAACAGGAATCCACAGCCGTCATCCAATCAGTCAGGCTTGACTCTGTGCATCAAGTGTCTTTCAAGAACCTACAAAGTAGTCAAGAGCATGCTACAGTGCCATGGGGGATCCAGAGTTAAGCAAGGCATGGTTTTTCCTTTAAGATCCTCATAAGTCTGGAAGAAAACATGTCTTGTTTACAAATCATGTAAGCACTAAAAGGATTATGATCAGTGTTGTAAGGAAGGGACCCAGGCTGGAATGTGACCTAGGCCCATGAGTCTCCCTGACAAAGCTACCTATGACATGTGTGTGCCTATAAGGAGGGGAGAGCATCCATAGCTTCCCTGAGATTCTCAAAGTGGTGGGTGGTTTCTCTTGCCCGAACTGTGTTCAAATTCAAATCCACCTGTTAAAGAAATTAAAAGAAGAAATGAACTGAATTTGGTTGGGCTGGAGGTGAGATGGGGAGTAAATCCGAGGCCTTGTGAGAAAGAAGTACACAAGATAAGCCTCCAAGAGTGACTAGAATTTCAGTAGGTGGAGGCCTAGGAAAGGCCCTGAAAGAGCAAGCTTTGATCGTAATAGGAAAGCATGGGTAACCTCAAGGAATCGAGATTAATCCAGTCTGCTGAGTCACCAGGATAAGGACCAGATGAGACTGCAAGAGCAGTACATGTAGATTAGGAATCACTAACTGAATCAATATTTACTATTGATTAAATATTTGCTAGGGGCCTGTTCTGTGTCTGCCGCAGGGCTGGGTGATCTCTTCTATTTTAATTTAGAAAGGAAAGTACACACAGGGGAAAACAAAGTCATTTTAAGTACAAGAGGAATTTACAGAAATTTTGGCCAGTGTGTTCAGAGAAGCTTCAGAAAGGAGGTGCACTTGGAGCTTAGCCTTTACCAGTGGGGAGGAGTTGTCCAGGTGAATTTGTGGAGAAAGGGCCTTCTAACAGGACTAGCACAGACTAAGGGGAGAAGGCCAGAAAGAAACAGGCAGATGGAGAAGACAGAGGAGAGGTGACTGGGAGAAAGAGGTGTGTTGAAGAAGCAGGAAACATGAATTTGAGATCAGATTATGCAAGATTGTGAAAATCAAGCTGAGGAATTTTTTATTTTCTTTGATCTCATATCCCCCACCGAGAATCCAGCCCTCCCAATTGATAATGAATAGAGATCATTATCAACAAAAACAACTTTATAAATACATACAAAAGTAGAGAGAATAATAATACAATGGAGTAAATGTTTCTGTCCCCCCAAATTCATGTTGAGCCTCTGGGAAGTGATTAAGTCATGAGGGTGGAGCCCCCATGAATGGGATTAGTGCCTTTATAAAGAGGCTCCAGGGAGCTCCCTTCCACCTTCCTCCATGTGAGGACACAATTTGCCTTTGCAAACACTGTCTTAGTTAATTCTTTAAACAATCCTATTCAGTCTGTGCTATCATCATCATCATTTTACAGGTGAAAAACCTTGGTCAAGGTCCCAAAGCTGTAAATGGTACAGCCAATTTAACTGACTGCCAGGTTCAGGTATGTATCCACTGTGTGAAGTCAAGGTACATTGTGAACATCGGGATTTTCCCCCAACTCTTCACACTTCTCTTGCTTAGATATATAGAGCTAATGCTCTTAAGTTCAGAGGTATCTCTTGTCTATCACAGTGGCCCTTTCTATGAAGGGCTATTTTGTGAAGTCATATAATATTCAGTTAGCATTATTCTTCTATCTTATATTTTTCTTGTATAAAACTTTTATAGCCTCAGGTGTTTTTTTCTGCAGGTTATATATTTTTTATATATCATTTAAAATAATGGAAGAGCACTATAAATTTCCTGTGGGGGGGGGAATATATATATATATACACACATCTTTTTGAAAAGATAAGATACTGATGATGAACATGAGGACTGTTGCCAAAGTATCGAGCCAATGTCAATATAATTAAAATAGTTTGCACGGCTGATACTTTCAGGACAGGCCTTCGTAATAATAATAACAAGGAGTAACTTGTACTGGCTATTATTCTGTGTTATTGTTATCCCTGTTTTGCACGCAATGAAATTAAGGCTCAAAGAGGTTAAGGACTTGCCCAATATCATGAAGGATGTGTTATACAAGAAAAGCCTTTGACAAAAATATCTTTAAAAAATAGACTGATTTGGATTTTTTTTTTTAAAGATTTTATTTCATTATTTTTAGAAAGAGGGGAAGGGAGAGAGGCAGAGAGGAAGAGAGGCATCAATGTATGGTTGTGTTTCACCTGCCTCCAGCCACAGACCTGACTGGAGACCTGGTTTGCAACCTGGTTATGTGCCCTGGCTGGGGAATCGAACCTGCGACCTTTGGGTTCACAGGCCGGCGCCTTGTCCACTGTGCTACCAGCCAGGGCTTGATTTGGATTTTTTAAAACAATGAGATGCCCATGAACTTTTTTACCCTGAAGAATTATATTTACTTTCAGCCATCTAGGGAGATGTCTTGATTTTTCTCTCCACCTGGTGAGCAGGACCAATGTGAAGAAAAGCAAACCAGCCCCGATTCCCGGAAGACCAGGTGGCAACAGTGTTGTGTCCTATGACAACAGTCACGCTTCATTTGAACTCAGGCCCTCTGCACCAGTGCTTAGCTCTCCATGTTCCCACCAGGGCTGATCGACCAGGGACCCACAGACACACTGAAACCCACAACTATGTTTTCGTTTCTAACCATTGACCAGACTCCAGACTTCTCCCACTGCCTCCAGTAACCTGCTCCTCTTTCCATCAACCACCAGACACCCTGAATCCTCTGATTCAAAATATTGAAACAAACAAACTATTGTTTGTTATTTGCCAGCATTAACACCAGCCGTCGTTAGCCATTTTGCTAACCTTTTCCTTCCTTTTTGTAAACCTTTCTCTCTTCTGTTACTTCTGCCTCTTACTTCCCTTTCCATTTGTTCTTTAAATATTTACTGATGGGAATTGCACTAGAAGCTTGAGAATCCCCGAGATGTGTAGAAAGTTTGGTGTCAGCTTTCAGGAACCCCCAGGGTGTATGCCATACTTTAACCAAACACTGTTACTTCCCACTGTTTCTGGTATCACTTTTCCTTGCCTTTGCCTATCATTTGGTTGCTGGCAGCCCACCATCCTCTGTGCTGTACTCCTGCTCACATTTCAGGCTCAGCTAAAGTGATACCTGGAAATCTGGAAGAGATCTCCTTATCCACCCTTCCATCTATCCATCTTTCTATCTGACAAACATTGAATGGGTAGCTGCTAAGTACCCAGCACTGAGGCAGTTCCTCGGGACACAAGCTGAACACGCTGGCCTCGCCTGCAACAAGTCTAGCACTGTGCTATACAGTGGCCACCAGCTGCATATAGCCATTGAGCATTTAAAATGTGACCAGTGTGAAAAGAGATGAGCACTAGGTCTAAAACCCACATTCAATTTTGAGAACTTGGCTTAAGAAAAACAAGCAAAACATTCTATTAATGATTTTTAACTGGTTACATATTGAAATGTAATATTCTTTTTATATTGGGTTAATATGTTATTAAAATTCATTTCAATTCTTTTTTTTTTAACTTTTTAAATATAGCTCCTAGAAAGTTTAAATCTATATATGAGGTCTGTCCCGCAAGTATCTAGCCAATGTCAATATAATTAAAACAGTTTGCGTGGCGAATACTTTCAAGACAGACCTTGTACATCCCTTGCTTTGGTAGCTCACGTTCTCCTTCTGTTGGACATTACTGGCCTTAAATAAGAAGAAAACAGTGAAAAATAAAATGAAGTCATTTTAGTCAAGCTGCTAAATTACTAAAATTAAGTAGCTTGAGGCACAAGGAAATGAGTCCACTCTTAACTAGACTGGGAACTTAAGCTTTTGAACTCTCCAATTATGTCTGGACATGTGTATGCATAAGCATGTAAATCCTACAGATTACCTCTGGTTACCCCCTGAAGGATTTAGGAAAGAATGTTCAGGTATCCAGACTGCCTGACATCCATTATCTAGAACACTGGGGATCTGGAAGATTATCATCTTACACCAATCCAGAAGTTAAGAATACAGGACTGATTCCTCTCAAGAATGAACTTTTTACTATGAGAACTCTATTTTTTTTTCTTTTTCAAACACTCTGGGTATTGCCCAGTTGTGTTTCTGGTTTAAAAACCCTAAGACCCTGATTAAACCTGTACCATTCAATTCTAGCCAAAGCCTCCTGATTCATTTGCACTCAGTTGACATGGGATGCAGGGATGGATTTGAAAATGGGTAAGGAATTTTTACAGGTGTTTTTTATAAAAGGGTGTACAGGATACAGCGAGGTGTTGTGTTGTGAGAAGAAGGAGGAAGGGAATCCATTTGTAATGTATCAAGCATTATGCTCAGCATGACAGATATCTTTCTGCACAATGGAGGCACTTTAGAACTTCTCTTCACCCCACCCCTGCCACATTCAGGGTTAAGGGCCCCTCTTCTATGTCCCTGGACCTTGCTGTACTTCCTATAATGTAGTACTTACCATACTATATTGCACTCTCTCAACTGTTTTTGGATCAGAGGTCTCTGTGAGAATGTGCTAAAAGATGTAAATCTCCCTGGGAAGAGCACAATAAATTTTGCATACAATTTCTGAGGTTTTACAGAACCCATAAAACCTTTTATGTTTCCATGGATTCCGTATTTATTTTTAAAAGTATATTTTATTGATTATGCTATAACCGTTCTCCCAACTTTTCCCCTTTAGTACCTCCTGTCCTCCACCAATCCCTCCCTTTAGTTCATGTCCATGGATCATGCACGTAAGTTCTTTGGCTTCACCCTTTCCTATATTATTCTTAACATCCCCCAGTCTATTTTGTACCTACCAATTATGATCCTTAACCCTGAACCTTTCCCATTCTCCCTCTTCTCCTTCATATATTTAAACCTCCTGGCTTTATTATAATTTTCTATTTGCTTACTTTTCCTGCTAGCCTGTATGCATCTTGAGGGTAGGTACCATGCCTATATTGATAAAGATGTTTCCTCATTCTACCATGGCTCTGTCTCGGGGGCTACCCCGGGAGCTGGCTGAGGCAGTGGCCGGGGGCCGTGTGCTGGTGGTGGGAGCTGGCGGCATCGGCTGTGAGCTCCTCCTTTTATCAAGAACCTCGTGCTCACCGGGTTCACCCACATCGACCTGATTGATCTGGATACTATTGATGTCAGCAACCTCAACAGGCAATTTTTGTTTCAAAAGAAACATGTTGGGAGATCAAAGGCCCAGGTTGCCAAAGAAAGCGTACTGCAGCTTTACCTGAAAGCTAATATCATAGCCTACCATGACAGCATCATGAACCCTGACTATAATGTGGAATTTTTTCGACAATTTATATTGGTTATGAATGCTTTAGATAACAGAGCTGCCTGTAACCATGTTAATAGGATGTGTCTGGCAGCTGACATCCCTCTTATTGAGAGTGGAACTGCTGGTTATCTTGGGCAAGTAACTACTATCAAAAAGGGTGCAACTGAGTGTTATGAATGTCATCCCAAACCAACTCAGAGAACTTTTCCTGCTGTACAATTCGTAACACACCTTCAGAACCTATTCATTGCATCGTTTGGGCAAAGTATTTGTTCAATCAGTTGTTTGGGGAAGAAGATGCTGATCAAGAAGTATCTCCTGATAGAGCTGACCCTGAAGCTTCCTGGGAACCAACAGAAGCTGAAGCCAGAGCCAGAGCATCAAATGAAGATGGTGACATTAAACATATTTCTACAAAGGAATGGGCAAAATCAACTGGATATGATCCAGTTAAACTTTTTACCAAGCTCTTTAAATATGATATCAGATATTTGTTGACAATGGACAAACTATGGCGGAAAAGGAAACCTCCGGTTCCATTGGACTGGACTGAAGTACAGAGTCAAGGAGAAGAAATTAATACAGCAGATCAACAAAATGAACCCCAGTTAGGTCTGAAAGACCAGCAGGTTCTAGATGTAAAGAGTTACGCACGTCTTTTTTCAAAGAGCATTGAGACTTTGAGAGTTCATTTAGCAGAAAAAGGGGATGGAGCTGAGCTCATATGGGACAAGGATGACCCATCTGCGATGGATTTTGTCACCTCTGCTGCAAACCTCAGGATGCATATTTTCAGTATGAATATGAAGAGCAGATTTGATATAAAATCAATGGCAGGGAACATTATTCCTGCTATCGCTACTACTAATGCAGTCATTGCTGGGTTAATAGTATTGGAAGGATTGAAGATTTTATCAAAAAAAAATAGACCAGTGTAGAACAATTTTTTTTGAATAAACAGCCAAACCCAAGAAAGAAGCTCCTTGTGCCTTGTGCACTGGATCCTCCCAACCCTAATTGTTATGTGTGTGCCAGCAAGCCTGAGGTGACTGTGCGCCTGAATGTCCATAAAGTGACCCTTCTCACGTTACAAGATAAGATCGCAAAAGAAAAAATTGCTATGGTAGCACCAGATGTTCAAATTGAAGATGGGAAAGGAACAATTCTAATATCTTCAGAAGAGGGAGAGACAGAAGCTAATAATCACAAGAAGTTGTCAGAATTTGGAATTAGAAATAGGAGCCGGCTTCAAGCAGATGACTTCCTTCAGGACTACACTTTACTGATCAGCATTCTTCATAGTGAAGACCTAGAAAAGAATGTTGAATTTGAAGTTGTTGGTGATGCCCCAGAAAAAGTGGGGCCCAAACAAGCTGAAGAATCTGCCAAAAGCATGACCAATGGCAGTGACAATGGAGCTCAGCCTTCCACGTCCACAGCACAAGAGCAAGATGATGTGCTCATAGTTGATTCAGATGAAGAAGGTCCTTCAAATAATGCTGACATGAATGGAGAAGAGAGAAATCACAAGAGGAAATTCGATGAGAAAGAGAATATCAATACAAAGATGTCACGCACAGAACAGACAAAAGAGCTTGATGATGTTATAAGCATTACATTGAACAGCAATGCCTCTAACAGAACTGCTTAGGTCACCTGGGCAAAACCAGGTAGTTATGTGCTTTATTTAAAGGGGAATAAGTTGACACCACTGACTTGAAGATGACTCTGCTCCCTTTGAAAGCACTCATTTTGCTAGAAGTATTAGACACACTGTGGTATGCTGTATGGAAAGTAGGAATATAGTTTTAAAACCCTTTGAACAAAGCATTTGCGTAACCAAGTCATGAGATGAAACAACAGAATGCATGTTGCCTTTTTGATGTAAATACTTTAGGTATCATTAAATAGTTTAAAATGTTGTGGTTTTTAGTAAAGTTGATACCTGGTTATAAATATTATGCCTTTATTTTTGGTTAGAAAAAGAATTATTTTTAGCCTAGATCTAACCATTTTCATACTCTTAACTGAAATAGATTTAAAAAGTATCAAGTGCTATGCATTGAAATTTGTTTTTAAATATTAATTGGCACTATGTATATTGATGTAAAACAATGTTAATTTACTCAAGTTTTCAGCTTGTACTGCCTGGTATGTCTGTAAGAAGCGAATTTTTGTGTATTGTTACAGTTTCAGGTTATTTATACTTGATGTTTTGTAAAACTCAAACACAACTATGCTGTATTATGGGCCAAATAAATAGCCTCTGCGTTAAAAAAAAAAAAAAAAAGAAAGAAAGATGTTTCCTCAGCACCTGCACAATCCCTAGGCATAAAGGACACTCACTAAGCACTTAGAATAAGGCATGACTTATTCTAAGACATTAGGACATAAGGACTATCATATCTTTATTTTCTAAATCAAATTAACTCTGACTTAGTCTTAGCCTACATGGTTGGCAAGAGGTCTTAAATTAGTAATTTTCAGAAACGTCTTCTCATGTTTTTCCCCCTGAACTCCAGAGCTTAAGGGGCACAAAAAATCCTGGAAGGGTTCATCTTTCTCAGCTTTCTGGAGGCTCTCTTTTTATCATTACTCCTTTTATTTCAAGATGCCACAATTGATTATGCACACATCTCATGTGGATGGGCTGTGAGAGAGTTACCACAATCTGTGCCCCATGGTCCTATCACTTCCAGGAGTCATGTTGAAAGGAGGGAGCCCTGCCTGTGCTTCTCAAGGGCATTCCAAGCCTCCTACTCCTTCACCACGGTCAGGGAAACAGCTTTTAATTAAAAATACCACCTTTCTTCTTGTACCTCTGGAATAAACTGCCTCAGTGTGTGTGGCAGGGCTGAACACTAAAATAAATGCCTAAAACGACCAGGCAAAGAATGTCAATGAATAAAGCAAGTCAGGGAGACAACAGGGAGTTGTAGCAACTGAGGCACATGCTTCATTAAAAAGGAGCAGGGGGTACGGCATCAACAAATTGTTGCTGAATTTCCAGATCTTCCCATTTTTCAAGGGAAGCCTTCCTGGATGTTCATGGGCTAGCTATTTTTTCTTTATCTAAAAATTCACTTATAAAGGTACAGTTTGCAAATTAGATAATTCACAGTATAAAATTCAATCATTTTAAAAGTAAATTTACCAAGTTGTGCAACCATAACCATAAGTAATTTTAGAATATTTTTCTCATTCCAAAGAGCTACCTCATGTATATTAATCTTCAATCCCTCTGCTGTTCCTCCTTTCCAGCAACTACTATTCCCCTTTCTGTCTCTATAGCGTAGATTTATGGACACTTTATATAGATGGAACTATATAATACACGGTCTTTTGCCACTGGTTGCTTTCACTGAGCATATTTCAAGGTTCATCCATGTTATCGCACATATTTGTAGTTCGTTCCTTTTTATTGCTGAATAGTATTCCATTGTGTAGATGTAGCACATCTTATCTATTCGTTTACCAGTTGATGGCCATTCCATTCTTTTTGCTATTGTGAATAATGCTGCTATGAACATTTATGTGCAAGAATATGCGTCTTTTATATTTTACATTTTGTTTGTTTTTTTGGTAGATACCTGTGGGTAGAACTGTGGGTCCTATGGTAAATTTATGTTTAACTTTTTAAGAAACTGGCAGACCAGTTTACCTTCCCACCAGGAATGATTGAGGGTTTCTGCTTCTCTGCATTCTGGTCAACATTTGTTAAAATCTATTGTTTTAATTATAGTCATTCTACTGGGTGTGAAGTGGGATCTCATTATGGTTTTGATTTGCATTTCCCTAATGGCTAATGATTTTGGATAGATCTTGATTTTTAAATGTTGGAATTCATTCAATTTTTTTTTTTTTTTTTTTTTTTTTAAATGCTACGTATCAGCCCTGTGCAGATGGAACAAACAGGTTCATGGGCAGGACCTACCCTAAGAGAACAAGTTTGGACTTCTGACATGAAAACAAAGACTCTGAAAAACAATGGTTTGTGAACTTTTCTTTTTGGGAATAAACTCAGCCTAGATGGCCAGCAAAAATTACTATGGTGAAAGGGGAAAATGTTCTCACTCTTTTGTAATGAACTTGTAGACTAGAAAAAAAAGTTAATTTTCTATCTATATATTCTTTTTTTAAAAAAAGATTTTATTTATTATTTTTAGAGAGAGGGGAAGGGAGGAAGGCAGAGAGGGAGAGAAACATCAATGAATGGCTGCCTTTCACCCGCCTCCAGCTACAGACCTGGCTGGAGACCTGGTTCGCAACCTCATAAGGTGCCCTGGCTGGGGAATCAAACCAGCAACCTTTGGGTTCACAGGCCAGCACCTTTCCGCTGAGCCACCAGCCAGGTATCTATATATTCTTAACATCACTTTTATCTCCAGTAAAATGACACATTCATTGAATGAGTCCTTTACATATATATTTGTACCCCCCTTTTAGAGAAGAGTAATATTAAGAAATTTGTCAAAGATGGAGTAAAGCCAAGTTTATCTGATTTTATATCCTATGTTTTTCTCATTGAAATGACAACAGATTCTGGGATGGAGCTACATGGGGTGAGACTATAGACAGAGGAGTCTGGCTGGCTGGAAGATACAGGTGGAGGGAGATACAATGTAGGAACAAGGGAAAGGGAAGAATCAAACAAGTTTCAAGACTGGTTTCCAGGCAAAGGAAGTTGGGAAGAGAGAGTTTTTGGGTAGTGGGATAAAGTGAAAGTGGGAAGAAAATAGGTTCGGGACTTACAGTTTTTGTAGTTTCCCTCCCCTTTAAGTAGTGATGTCTAGTAAACAGTTATATGTCCCGTCCGGCCCAAGTGCTGGAGAGATGCCTAGTCTAGTGATACATTTAGCGCCATTCTCTTTATTATTGGTTTCTCATCAAAACTAACTTCTTTGTGATGTTTAATTCTAGTGAGCTTCCTGCCCTCCTCTTCTGATGGTCCACTGAGTTTGTTTTAAAAATTAGGAGAAACCTCAGACTTTGGTGGCTAACAGGGCTATTTGTAACGTGGATGCTCTGAGCATGGAATGCTGTGTTCAGAAATGACTTAGGTGGCTTACAAAGCTGAGATTCAGGTCTTAGAGACAGTCTTTGGGTTTCTCTAAGAAATGTTTTTAAATTCAGGATAGGAATATCATTCACATATTTTGCACAGTTCACTTGCACTCCGTGTGCACACTGCATTAAGATAGATGTCTTTATGGAACCAAGTCACAAGGCACCTGGACAAGATGCAGTTTACCCAGCAGGCAGGTGGGGTGGGGGACCAAATGCACTAGGACAAAGGACCTGATCCGTACTTCCCCAGGAAGGACGCTGCAACTGGCTGCCTTGGAACCTTCTCTGAATTCCACCAATCCTTCCTGATCATTTCCTGCCTTCTTTTGCTTTAGTCACTTTTTTTTTTTTTTTTTTTAAACCAGGCTGGAAGTTTCCTAGGCTTAGCCACTTACATCATATCAACACTTATTAAAATGCACCCATATCCAGCATGATGTAACTATATCTTGCTGCAATATTGTTCAAAGATTTTTTATTATTTTTAGTTTAAAATATTCTTTTTTGTGACTTAAATTTTATTATATATAATTATTTGAGTATTGCAGTTCACTAGATTCTGCAGATATTCCACTAAATAAATTTTTACTTCAAGTTTCCTCGTTTTGGAGCCTTTTTTTTTTTTTTTTTGGTTTGTTTTTTCAAATCTCAAACATTTCTAAGGCTTTTGAAAAGCTTATCCCCCAAAGGGGATTTGAAAGTGCAGCAGAACCCCCTCAGCGACCCTCTAACCCACGAAGCTCCATTTGACGAATGAACGAATGTATGAATGAACAAATGAATGAGGTGAATTAAGTCTTTTTCCCAAGTCTTGTCTCCAAAACCGGTTGGTTTCACATTCTTCAGGAATGTAAGCCCAGTGTGAAGATTGGGTAGGAAGTCCCTTCGCATTGAAAACACTAGAGCTGCGGCAGCGGAGGAAAATGTTCGGTGTTCTGCGCTCAGCAGACCTGAGCACCTGGAACCCGGCCCGGATCCCAGAAGGAAGACAGTAGCTGCAGCGTGGAATGCAGTCGGGGCCCCAGCAGAGCCGGTGCGCATGGGCAGAGCTGCACTCGGAGTCCTGCTTTCCCTCCCCCACTGCAGGTGAGCCGGGAAGCCGCGGTCCCCACCCCCCGCAGCCCGGGGGTGACGTAAGGCCTCTGGACCGCGCTCCTGCCCCGCCCCTGCCGGCAGCTCTAAGGCCCGCGACTCCGCGGTGGAAGTTTGTCCTGCTACAGGACACGCCGACTGCAGCAAGCAGAGCGGAGAGCAAGGCGCCCAAGTGGGCTGCCAGAGCAGCCCGACGCCAAAGCGAGGCGCGTCAGGGGGAGCTCTGTGGTCCTGTCGCGGCACACCTGCCCCACTGTCCGTAATGCCGCGGCCCCAACCAAATCCGCACCCGTTGCCCTGCAGGATCGCGGGGGCATTCCGCCAGCTCAGCTGTCCATCTCTGCCTTAGCCAGCCAATCGCCCGCGACTGCTCCGGCCGCACCTCCCGGAATGTGTGACAGGCGTACGGACCAGCCTATGAAATTGGGATTTCAGGGGCCAGTGCTGGGAGCGGGAGCCAATGAGCATAATTTCAGGTGGGTGGAGGGCGCGGACCTTGGGAAGGTAGCTTCGTTCGGGTTGCTAACGTCTTCCCTTGGAGATGGGCGCGCAAACGGACCAGTGGGTCTGGGGGCGGCGATGACGGGCATGGAGCTGGCCCAATGAGGCTGGGGGTGGGTGGGGCAGTCTCAAGCAGCAGTGCTAAAGGAGCCCGGCGGAGGCAGCGGTGGGTTTGGGACTGAGGCGCTGTATCTGTGGTCGCGGCTGGGAACGTGCGCCGGCGCCACCATCTTCGGCTGAAGGTAAGAGGTGCGGCTGTCCCGGTCCGAGTGCGGCGGCAGAGGGCCGAGGGGCGGCTTGTCGGGGAGGGAAGGACCCTGGGTTGGGGGGCCCGTTGGCTCTGGACAGCAGGAACGGAGCCGAACCGGGAGCGGGTGGGAAGCTAGAAGGGCTCTAAGCGGAGGATTTGGGCAGCGAGTCGTAGATTCATCCAGGGAAGAAACTGGGGAGTTGGGTAACGGAACTGCTCTGAGTGGAGAGACCCCTGGAATGGCGGGGAATGAGGTTCTTGAGAATGAGATCTCTACAGGGATCAGGGCCTGGGTGTGCGGTAGAACGACCCCTGCGGGGCTGGGGATGGAGATCTGGGGGTGGGGATGTAGGGAGCTGCTACTCGTTGTGTGGGGTCCGAGTGCCCCGGGGTTGGGGCCCTGGTGCCCTGATGGGGGTCCCAGAGGGTCCCGCGAGTCTGTATCTGCCTCCCTGGAGGGGAGGGAGTCCTGGGCCGGCTGTAAAGCGCAATCTGGTTGGGGGGTGGGGAGGCACTGGACATGAAGGGCTCCTGGTGGGTTCCTGGGGGTTAGGCCGGGCGGGCACCCTGGGTACCGTAAGGGTTTCGCCGAGGACTCGGAAGGCGGGCGGAGCGCCGCAGACCTGTGGGCTGGAGGAACCGGAGGGCAGGGGCTCTGCACCACCGGGAAAGCGCGCGGCGGTTGAGGGTCAGAGGAGCCGGCCGCCAGCGGCGTGCGGAAGGTCGGGCTCCGCTGGTTCCCTGGGAGGAGGGCAGGAGGGGGCGTCTTATAATACGCTACGTAGCCGGCGGGGGCCGGGGTGGACGCCGTGCGAGGCCCGAGCGGTTTGGGGGCGAGGCGGGAAATGTGGCGGGGGCGCGCTGCAGCAGGGCGGCCGGGGGGAGGGTCAGCTCTCGCTTCGGAATCCCTTTATTGTGTAAGTGATCTGGGAATGGCTCGCCGCGGAGTCTTCCTGGCCTTCTGCATCTGTGGTCACACCCGGATCCCACAAAATCAAACTGGAATGGGGTCCGAGGGAAGTTGAAGCCGCGGAGTCCTGGAGTGTGCCGGGCTTTGTGGGCCTGTGATGGGCGGGTTCGGCCCAGGGACCCGGGAGGCCCCCAGCCTGGCCTGCCTGGGAACTAGGGCCTTAGGAAGGAGGTTGGCGACTTGGTGGGTTTGAGCCCAGCTAGGGAGGTTGAGGGAACGTGGCCTCTGCCTATGACCGTTATCTGTTTCTTCGGGCCTCTGCAGCTCCCTTCAAGATCACTGCGGTTGGTGGAAGGCGGTGGGGTGGGGTAGAGGAGAGCAGGCGGGGTAGATCCAGACTGCAAATGAAACAAAGACTGCTGTTTTCGCTGAATAATATAACACTAAATATAATACTTTGACTTTGCTGAGATTCTGTTTTTTAACATTGAAACTGAAGATCCTTGAGTCAGGCTTAATTATGCTTGAGAATATCTCACTCTGGAAAACTTTAATCTATTTATTGTTTTATTTCTTCCCTCAGTCTGTTCTTATTAATTATTCTTTTAGTCCCGTGCTTTTGGTGTTTACGTATGCCCTGTCTGTCTCAGATTCTGGAAAAGTGGCCATTTTATGCATCTCCTTACTTCTGCATCTTAAATTCAGTTCTTCCCCGTTCTTATCTGGAGAAAGCATGTGGAGTAATTGTGCGATATAGCAGGCGCTTTTGCAGCAAAGAGATGTGACCTGAGAGCTTGGCTTTTTATTTGGGCTCCTTGGGGAAATGATTACAATGAAGACAGACTGGATGGAAGGTGAGATGTAGGAAATTTTGAAGGACATGTGGTATGGTGAAAGACTATATGCTACTGCGGTTTATGTACTTTCTCATCATAGATGAATTAAAATTCCTGGTGTAGGGTTCACATTTCAGAAATATGTGACACCAATATCAACTGAGAGTTGGTGCAGGCCATGAATAGTCATAGCATCCTTTTGCATTTGTTTTGTATTTGTGTTCACTTAATTAAGCAGAATTATTTATTGGTAAAGTAACTTCAACAGGAGCATTACATAAATTGGAAAAATTTTGTTTTAGTTCATCTGTCTTATAGGGATGCTCTATCATGGAATATTTAATCATCATTTTTGTTTGACTTTTTGTATAACATATTTGTAAAATTGAATTGATTTACAAGATCCCTACCTATAGGAGGTGCTGGGAGGCAGTTGAGTTTTCTGTGTGGCATTTCATTAGAAGTTAAAAATGGTTTAGTGGGCCCTGGCTGGTAGTACAGTGGATAAGGCGCTGGCCTGCGAACCCAAAGGTTGCAGGTTCGATTCCCTAGCCAGGGCACATAACCAGGTTGCAAACCAGGTATCCAGTCAGGTCTGTGCCTGGAGGCAGGTGAAACGCAACCATGCATTGATGTCTCTCTCCCTCCCTGCCTCTCTCCCTTTCCCTCTTTCTAAAAATAATGAAATAAAATCTTTAAAAAAAAAAAAAAAAATGGGAGGGGATGCAGGAATGTGTGCACCTAAAACCACTGAGGGGCACGGCTTTTTTACTATACAGGTAAATGACTTAACTAATTAGGCAGTTATTTCAAATGATATCAAGAATCTTTGAGTTATCTTGAAGGCTTCTGCAAAGAGGTTTCTATTTATTCCTTTACCCCCTAAGTATAAGAGTTTTTTTCTATGAAATGTAAAGCATTTTCCAGATGATGCAAGTGTGTTCATTAACTGAGGCTGTGCTCCTGAAGCCATAATCAATAGGGTTTTTATTTAGTAGAGAGGCAGTATATACATCATGCCCTTCAAAATTTCTTCCCTCTCACCTTCCGTCATTGTAGAGTGAACTCAAGAGCTGAACTCTGGGTTTCATCCAGCTCTGCTACTTGTTAGCTCTGTGACCTTGGGCTGGTGTTTGGCTTTCTCTGCACCTCAGGTTCCTCATCTGTAAAATGAAGATATAAATAGTACCAACCTCATGGGTCTATTGTGAGGATTGAGTTGATATATGAAAACTGTTTAGAATAAATAGTGTCTGGTCATAATTCGTGATATATAACAACAGTATTTGCTATTTTAAAAATTGTGGCATTATCCTTTCTGAAAGGCAAAGCATTTGGGAGTGGTTCACAGTTAAATACCAGTATTATCAAGATTGGGTCCCAAATGTACAATAGAACTTTAAAAAATACAACATATTTGGCAGCCACAAGTGAAGAGTGAAAATTAACAAAAGAATCTTCACTGGTCTCATGAACACTATAGATTAAACAGCAGTTTGAATACCTACTGCCTGCTAAGCCCTTTGGGACAATGCAAGGGAGGCCAAGAAAAATGCCAGAAGAGCAGCATAAAATGTTAGAAGGGTAAGGATTAAATTGCCAGAATGACCTGGAAAGAATTCCTGAAAGGGTGTCGTTTGGGTCAGAACTTAAAGGAATGGTAAGTTATTGGTTGTGGAGGAGAAGCTTACTATGATGTGAGAGGTTAAGGACCACTCATGTAATATTTAATCAGTAAGTATAGATTTGTTTCTTGGACCAGGGATTAAACTGAGTACTTACCATATAGCAAGGAACAAGAAAACGTCCTCACAGTGTTTAGTTAGTTGTAGGAAGCTCTGGAAAAGTAAAAATAATGTAATCAATCCCGCTATCCAGTGAAAACCCATGAATAATCTGCCCCCTGCCCCACATGTATATGCAATTTCCACCCGTGACACTGGGAACATTTTATAAATACACTTTTGTGATCTTTTGGATTTTTCTTAAATTATAAGCATTTCCCCACCAAAAACAGTACTGATTTAATTAAGTTTTAAATACATAACTGTTTTTTAAAAGACGTCTATAAATGATCTAAGTTATTCTAATTTATAGTCACCTGTTAAATTTAAACATGCCCAATGTAAAATTAAAGAAATGTGTGGGCCTACTGACAGCAAGGCAGTTTCCTAACTGTGTTGTACAGGATATACAGCTAATATCTGACAAGAATAAGAAGAGTATCTTGTTATGTTTTGTTATAGTTGGATATTTTCACTTTTGACAGACTGTCCTTTAGGTAGAGTGTGTATCTGATTGTCTTCACGTTCACCTAGGGTAAGTCCCATTTCACAGCCATGCCTCCTCCTTAGCAGTGTTTAGTGTGTTCATTGGAAAGACAGAAAACTTGTTAATAATCTTATAGTCCTGGCTGGTGGCATAGTGGATAGGGCGCTGGCCTGCGAACCCAAAGGTCCCTGGTTCAATTCCCCAGCCAGGGCACATAAGTGGGTTGTAAGCCAGGTCTCCAGCCAGGTGTATGGCTGGAGGCAGGTGAAAGACAACCATACATTGATGTTTCTCTGTCCCTCTCTGCCTCTTTCCCTTCCCCTCTCTCTGAAAGTAATAGGTGAAATCTTAAAAACAAACAAACACACACAAAAAACCTAACCTTATAGAGTACTCCCTAGAGTAGACTTTTGAAACCAGTCATCAGACAGACTGTATATGTGTCCCTGAATAATTTCTGTAAGGCAAATGCAAGTTTAGTTTTTTTTTTTTTTTAATTTTAGCTGATTTATTTGTAGAAGGCTTATGTTACATGTTTGAATCTTTTTATTTCATGTTACAATTTTTGTTTTATCCAAGTCCATTATTCTTAACACATTAGCATAGTCTTTAAATCTTGGTATGAATTAGTCTAAAACATTGGTTTTCAACCTTTTTTTTTTCTACCTCAAATACCTGTTAGTAACAGTGGCTCACCTTGGCAGCTGGAGAACTATGGAGCAAAGATTCTCAAAGTGTGGTCTCCAGATCAGCAGCAGCAGCAGCAGCTGGGAATTTGTTAGCCATGCAAATTACGGTGCTCCACCCCCAGATTTAAGTCAATCAGAAACTCTGGGGATGGGGCCCAGCAATATTTTAATGAGCTTTGGAGGTACTGCTGATGTTCATGCCAGAGTTTGAGAACCACGCTCTAGAGCAGTGATTTTCAACCTTTTTCATCTCATGGCATGCATGAACTAATTACTAAAATTCTATAGCACACCTAACGGCTGTTGTCAGTACCCTGACTAAATATTCAGGTATCGGGTGTTTTAACATTCCTAGCTGCACATCATTGAAAATCCACTGCTCTATAGCATGGTGTCTGTAATGCATTACATTGTAACAAATAATTTCTGAAGACTTAGTTTTCTGATTTTAGTAAATTCTTACCAAAAGGAAAGAAAGGGGTAGTGTTTCCACCTGCTATCCGCGATTACTTTTAGGACACAAAACGATCCCTTTAAAAACTGCAGAAAGTTGTGAGTGTTCTCCTTTCAGAAAAGCACACATACACAAACATATACAGTAAATGTACAACATTTTTCTGCCATTTCAGTTTGAAACTTATCTATAGTCTCAAGGTAAGAATCTCTTAATGACATTAAACTACTTTATGGTTAACTTAGCAGCCATCTATCTTGCCTACAAAGAATCCCGATTATTTTGGGAGGTGGGAGAAGTTGGGAGGATTTGGTAGAGCAACAGTAGGTACTTATTTGGCTTCTTGTATTGATTTGGATGAAGTAATGGGTGGAATCCATGCTTATGAAGTTTGTAATAACTTGGAATTTGGAGTAATAACAAAAGTGTTTAATGATGGTATTGGATTTCAAAAAGATGTTGTCAAGTAGGAATGATGAGTCACATCAGAGAGATGAATGTAGAATCTTGTCATTTGATCGAAAAAGCCTATTGTACAAGTATAGGACAAGGGGAGGTAACTTAGAGCAGTGTGTATGGAGCTTTGGCTGACAGCTCATTAGGGGCCAGCAGTGACTGAATGCTAAATATATCAAGTAGGTCTTGAAATACATTAATTGTAAAAGTCACAGAAACAGCTTTCCCTGGTGTGGTCCTATGGTTAACGGTTCCTTTTTCTTCTGCACTGGTGAGACTATCTGAAACATGTTTGCTTCTGGGCCTCACATTCTAAAGGGACCTAAGCACATGGAGTCTGTTTCGAGGCAGGAGTTCAGGGTAGTGGAATGAGTCTTGATGAAGGATGGAATGCTGAAGAGAGGACAGAGAGAGTAGGAGCAGCTGCAGTGATGGGAGTGGAGACCTGAATAGCTTCCATCACATACTTGAAAGGCTGTCATGTGAAGCCAAGTTACGCTTGTCCTCTGTGGCCTTATTTGATCACATTTAAGACCACATTGGCCATAGGTAAGCTATAAGGGGACTGCTTAGGGTATTTGTAAGGAAGAACTTGGAGTCAGTTTCCTGGGTAGAATGGGAGGCTCGTTTCAGACCCTGTGCTTTATTCTTCTGGCATTCCTCATGTGTTTTGTAGCTACATCCTGGTGATCAAACTATTTCTGGTACCACTCCATAGGCCTTTTATTACAAATCATTTTCTTTCTCTTCATTCTCCTTTCCCTTCTTAACTCTCTGTTTGATTTGTGGTGAGCGTGAAAGAGGAGATGAAGAGGAAAAAAGGTCAAACTGGAACTTTGCTTTTTCCTTCTGCTTGCTTTTCAGCCCTCAGTAACTGAGGGCATGTCTTGAGTGGTCTTCAGACCACCAGAGTCATAATTTGTGGTCACCCTTGAAATTTACCTTGGAAACTTGGTCAGCATGGCTGTAAAGGGGAATGTCCCATCTTCTTAACTCAAAGTTTATGCTTTCTGTTGACTAAAGGTCTCATTTTAATTTTCTTAGAAGAGTAAAATTTATGAACCATTTTATATTTTTAAGTATCTTACTTGATCCTTCTCTTTTCATAGAGGCAATTGCTCTTGGATCCTTCCGTTTACAATGGCACAGAGAAGTGGACTTGAAGATCCAGAGAGGTATCTCTTTGTGGACAGGGCTGTCATCTACAACCCTGCCACACAGGCTGATTGGACTGCCAAAAAACTAGTGTGGATTCCATCGGAACGCCATGGTTTTGAGGCAGCTAGTATCAAAGAAGAACGGGGAGATGAAGTTATGGTGGAGTTGGCAGAGAATGGAAAGAAAGCAATGGTCAACAAAGATGATATCCAGAAGATGAACCCACCTAAGTTTTCCAAGGTGGAGGATATGGCAGAATTGACATGCTTGAATGAAGCTTCTGTTTTACATAATCTGAAGGATCGTTACTATTCAGGACTTATCTATGTAAGTATTCTCTCTAAATAATCACAGGAAGTGTGGTAACAGGGAATTAATGTAAATTATACATACGGTCATAATTAAATGAGAATGTGGACTACCCACACTCTCTGTTTAACATGATTTCTATTAAAGATCGTTTCTTGCTCACCACAAATTTTGCATTGCTTTAAATTTTAACACATAATTTTAAATAATCTTGTCTGAAATTAAATACTGAGTGGTATGCAAAGACTTGTGATGTTGCTTGGAGTATAATAAGATCAGGGATGGAATGTGGCAGAGAGACCAGGGAGTTTAATATAGGACTAAGAGTTGCCTTAGTAGTGGGATACAGACAGCAAATTGGTAGGAAATCCAGTGTGTATCCAGGAGTCTAAAGTGCAAGGTTGCAAGCTTAGATGTTTCAGTGAAAAAGAAGAACAAGGCCACCGGGCTCAGGGAAATGGGACAGATGAGACTGAGGTTTTTAAGAGGAAACAGTTCAGGGTGAGATTGAGGCTGGGGTTGCCCTGTGGTTAGCGGTTGACATGTAAGCATGTTGCAGTCACTGACAATGTCGCTGGCCATATTAAAGTTACTGAAAGTAATAAGGGATGAGGTAGAATATTAAAATGGCAGGTACTGACAAAAATCTAGAAAGACAGAACAGGCTGAAAGGGATAGTAGATGTATTTGGCAAGATGAAAAGAAGGTGGTAGAACTAGAATTTAGATTTAGAATGAAGAGAAGTAGAGAGAAAGGTTGACATTGTAATGGCGTGAATTTGGAAAAGAATTTTATGCAAGGTGAAGCTCATGCATAATTCAAAACTTTAACAGATCAGAACCAGCTTTGCCATAGGAATTAATTTATTGAGTGAATATTTACCAAGCACTTATTGCCAAGGAGAGCGTTGTGGACAGGACCGGTTCCTACCTTTCTGATACATCCTATTAGGAAATGAAACAGGATAGAGTGAATAGACCAACTTTCTACAGCAGATCAGTGAAGGGCTCATTGAGAAGATTGCATTTGAGCTAGAATATGACCAATAGGAGGGAGCTAGCTATGGGAAAATCTGAGAAGTGAATAGTTCATTCATGGCCTTTGACAAAGAAGTTTCAATCAAGCCCAATGGTCTCTCTTTTTTCTGCTATGAGGTAGGATGTAAAGTAAGAGAGGAAAAGGCACCAGGTTTGCAAGGGTGGCTTGAGAGAAATAGGAAAGGTTTGGAAAAGAAGAGAAGCTAGAGACAAGAAAATGATTGGAGAGAAGTATTTAGAATCCAGCTGAGACTGAATGACAAAATTGATGTGTACTGAGGCCACATTTTTGTCTGGCTGGGTGGTTTTTGCCAAATCTGTAGGCTTGCCCAGGTCTGAAGGCCGGGGAACCTGTCCACTGTTGCATCTCTGCTGCTACCACAGTTCCTTGCTCTTCTGTCCCTTGTCAAGCAAGGTAGATGGGTCTGGAACAAAGGTAATGGGAGTAAAAGAGTGAGAAAACTGGAAAATGAAGAGATGGTGGTCAGATTGTAATGTTGACAGCAGAGCTTTGAGCTGTGGATGAATTTTGGGCACCTGGTGCGATGACTTGTGAGAGGCTAGAAGTGTGATGATACATCTGAACAAATGTGGAGAACTGGGATGTGGAAAGGAGCCAGGCTGTTTTCCTGCCAGCCTTCACTTCGGTTTCCCACCTTGGGCCTGGTGGGTTCCTGCAACCAGGAAAAAGAAGGAGACATAGAAAGGGGAAGGAGATTGTAGGTAAAGGAGAAGGCGTGAAAGTAAAGAAAAACATTTTATTTGAGGTCATGCTTCCTGATGCTTCCACAGCTTTCTTTGCAAGTGTCTTTCATTGAGTTTGAGTTTTTCCAACTTAACTCATGTATAACCTGAGTGAATTTCTGAATTTCCTTTCAAAAGCGTGGACCCCTTGTCTTTGAAGAAGGAAAATTTGACTTTTTCTCCACGTATTAAGGTCATAGGAGAAAAGGAGGGTTTGTGAGGATCATGTCTGCAATTAGTGGGATGGAAAAAGGGTTTCTACCTAAGATTCAAGTTGGAGCACTTGACTGAAGAAATCCTATATTAAAGAGAATGGGGCTATGGATAGCCATGATTGCTAGCATTGTGATAAATATGTGTAGGGCTTTGGAGTTAACAAGTCAGTCGAAATTGATCAATTGAGATACCAGGATATTGACACTAATAACTTGTGTAATAACTAATAAGGACCTTTTTGGACATATGTATTACTATAAATAAGATAGAGTATTTGTTCATTTAAATAAGTTGGATCTCAACAGGCTTAGTTTCCTTATATTTTCTTTTATTTTCCCCAACATACAACTTCTCATCCAATATTCTTTTTTCCCCCTAATAAAACCACTTAAAAACTGAATATTTCCTCTTGATTCTGGTTTACCTCACCTTACATGTTTTGACCTGTAGTATTTATATTATTATGTAGTTCTAAATATTTTCTAATTTCTATTAGAATTTATTTAACCTATAAACCATTTAAAAGTATACTTAAAACTTCCAAATATTTGGTTTTTAAATTATCTTTTTGTTATGTTTTTATTACTATTTTTTTTATGGACTGCTGGGGGTGCAAGGTCTTAGCTAAAGAGGCATCCCTGCAATTGTGAGTGGAAAGGCGCCTGCAGGCTAGAAATACTCTCATGTCAAAGGAGGAGCCAACAGCACCTTCAGAGAGTTACAGACAATTCAGCATTCCCCTTCCTCCACAACACACGTTTTTGTTTTTTCACCAGTTTTGATGTTTTTTAAATTTAAAAAATTTTTTGTATTATTTCTTATTGATTGCACAGTTACATTTGTCCCAATTTCTTTTCCCTTTGCTCCCCTCCACCCAGCATCCCCTGCCCTCCGGCAATCCCACCCGCCTTATTTCATGTCCATCGGTCATGCATGTGAGTTCTTTGGCTTTACCTTTTCCTGTACTGTTATTAACATCTCTGACTATTCTGCACCCATCAACTATGCTTCTTAATCCCTGCACCTTTCCCCCCTTCTTCCCCTTCCCCCTCCCAGCTGACACCCCTCCAAATGTTCCCTATAGCTTTGATCCTGTTCCCGCTCTGGTTCCCTCCTTAGTTTTTATTTTTATTTTTGAGATTCAGTTGTTGATAGTTGTGAGTTGTCTTTTTAATGTTTATAGTTTTGATCTGCTTTTTCTTAAGTAAGTCCCTTTAACATTTCACATAATAATGGCATGGTGATGATAAACTCCTTCAACTTTACCTTACCTGTAAAGTACAGTATCTGCCCTTCCATTCTGAATGATAGCTTTGCTGGATAGAGTAGTCTTGATTGTAGGTCTTTGCTTTTCATCACTTTGAATACTTCTTGCCAGTCCCTTCTTGCCTGCAAAGTTTCTTTAGAGAAAACAGCTGATAGTCCTATAGGAACCCCTTTGTAGGTAAAATTCTCTTTCTCTTGCTGTTTTAAGATTCTCTCTTTATCTTTAACTTTTGGCATTTTAAGTGTGATATGTCTTGGTGTTGTCCTCCTTGGGTCTAGCTTATTTGGGACTCTGTGTGCTTCCTGGACTTATATGTCTGTTTTCTTCACCAAGTTAGGGACATTTTCTTTATTTTTTCACATAAGTTTTCGGTCTCTTGCTCTTGCTTTTTTTCTTTTCTATCCCTATGCTTCAGATATTGGCACTTTTAAAGTTGTCCCAGACATTCTTACGCCTCTCTTCGTTTTCTTCAGTTCTTGTTTCCTCTTTCTCTACTGGTTGATTTTTTATTTCTTCCTTATGTACCAAGCCATTATTATGTGAAATGTTAAAGGGACTTAAGAAAAAGCAGATCAAAACTATGAACATTAAAAAGACAACTCATTGATTTGAACCCCAGTTTCCTTCCCTTCACCTTTGGTTTCATGTGGGTTTTTCTTCATTTCACATAGCCTAGCCTTCACTTCTTCCTTTCTGCATTTGCTGTATTTAAGCATATCTGTCAAATCTGTGAGTATCTTAATCACCAGTGTTTTGAACTCTGCATCTGTTAGGTTAGCTATCTCTTCATCGTTCAGTTCTCCCACTGGTACCTTGATCTGCTCCCTCTTTTGGACCATACTTCTCTATCTCCTCAGCTTGAAAGTTTTCTGTGTTTGCTTCTTGTTTTTAAATTAATTGCATTGCAGTCAAAATTAATTGCAACTGACAATAATACTATATATTGTCAGTTTTTCTGCGTGTTCTACATATGTTTGTAAAGAAGGCTTATTCTGTTATTGTTGGGTGTGGGGTTCTGTATATGGACCATAAACTAAGATTTTTCATTATTTAAGTCTTCTGTAGCTTTACTAATTTTTGTCTCTTTGGTCTATCAATTACTGAGAAATATCTTAAAATCTTCCAGTGTGTTTTATCAACTAAGCATGCATTCCTAAACAATACAGTTGAGTTTACCTGTTTATGGGTTTTTATAGGAATGAATTTGATAATAGACTTCTGTGTCTACTTTTTGTTTGCTCAGCATTACATTGTAAAAATTTACCCATGTTGCTTTGTGTTGTAATTTAGTAGTTCTCAAAGTGTGGTCTGTGGAATCTTAGGTTTTTACCCAAGACTGTTGGGGAATCAGTGAGGTCAAAACTATTTTCATGATTATGCAAAGACATTATTTGCCCTTTGTTGGTAATGTCAACAGTGACAGGTAGTGGTAAAGGAAACAGTTGATATGTTATCATGAATAAAGTCGGTGACCCACAAACTGTACCTAGTGGTCATTTTAATTCAGTTCCACTCAAGAATGTCTTTGATAGCACTCTCCCTCCTGGGAGCACACCCACACCCATCTACCTCCACAGGTGGACGCCTCCTAACCTCTAAGGGTTCCCACCAGACTTGCAACCAGAGGCTCAGTGGGTCTTGGCAGCCCATCCTGGCCTTCACCCCTGAACCTGTCTCCAGAGCCCTTTTTCTCTGACTTTCCAGTCCCGCCTGGGCTCTCCTGTTGTTTCTTCTCTCCTGAGCTTTTCCTTGTTTCACTGCCCCCAGCTTTAATAAATGTACTTTCAAAATAAAAAAGTAAATAGAAATAAAAAAGAATATTTTTTATAAAACAGAAATGGTTGATTGTATTAATTCTCAACCCTTGAGTACCTCCTTTTAATATTCCATGTATTGAAATATAAGTATGCTTTAGAAACTTCTGCATTTTGGACTATGATGGCTGCCCTGAGGACAAGCATGTAATTATTTAAGTTGCAAAATAAATTTGCTACTTTTTACAGAGAATGCCATTTTTATTTTATAGAATGACTGAAAGGTAAACTATGGTTGCTTCCACTGCAGTATTTGGCAGACATTTTCTTGAATATAAACAAAGTGAACCTGTCACTTCAAAGAAAACAGTTGATTGTATTTGTTGTTAATGATGAAATTTGAGTTTTCACATGAAAGTTAAAATTTGGAGAAACTTGTACCTACCACTGTGAACTTGGTATCAATACTTAAAAACCCTTCTGATGAGATACATGAATATGATTATGAGTGCACTGTCATCATTTGGAACTTTCATAGTTCAGTGAAGCAGTGTTTTCTAAGTGATGGGTGTAGATGTTCCCCTGGGTAAGGGATTTCATTCAACATGCAAGATAAGACAGTGGATTTCAGTGAACACAGTATGAAAAGTTCATTGATAGGGTTTCAGAAGCTCCAGGGCCCTTGATCTTTAAGAAATTATCACTTACTGAGTTTTGGTATAGTATCAAAGAAGAATATCCACCATTAGTTGAACATACTGTTAAACTGCGTCTTCCTTTCCAACTATATATACCTGTAAGGCTGATTTTCTTCATGTGCTTCAACCAAAACCAAATATCACAACAGATTGAATGGAGAAACAGATATGAAAATTGTGCCATTTTCCTATAAGCCCAATAATAAGAGATTTGCAAAAATGTAAAACTGTGCCACGCTTCTTACTTTTGTTTTAGAAAACATAGCTATTTTTTATGAGAAATGTTACTTATATTAACATGCATTCATTATTTTAAGATGAACACAAATACACTTTAAAAACTCAGTTATGTAAAAACAAAATGTCTTTGGGGTCTTTTTCTAAGAGTGTAAAAAGGGCCCTGAAATTTAAAAAGTTTGAGTTTTTGTTCATTTTTGTTTGAATGCTATATTCTATCGTAAGATTTTTTGACCCATGTTTTGGAGGAGCAATCGGCATAAGCTGTCACCTCAGAAGGAAGAGGATGGCCGTGTGGAAAGGGCTTCCTGGCAGGAATCGTGTCCTGTAAAGGGGGATGCCCACAACTCATGACAACTGTCAGGGAAGATCCTAGGGTATAAATACCCTGACTTTACCTCTTTCTACCCTAAGACTCCACAGTGTCTCCCATTCGTCGAACTCAGTTTGAAGCCAGCAGAGAGGGGAATTTGATGATACATTTTTTAGGTCATCCTCAGCCCATTTGCAAATGAATTTGTGTATAGTGTAAAACTAATTGTTTTTTTCCCAAATGGCTCTCCAATGGACCCAGTGCTATTTAGTGAAGCAGTGCTATCTCCACTGCTCTGAAGTGCCACCTTTGTTATTAACTAGGTGTTCATAAATTTGGTAACCCTCTATTCTGTTTCATGGGTCTGTGTGCTTGTCTTTAGGCTGGTAGACATTGCTATTTAAAAATTGTGTTCTTAATATTTCTTGTTTAATTGTTATCATTATGTACAAACACAGTTGCTGTGTATTCCTTTGGTACACAAAAGTAAGTCCAAATCTATAGATGCATTTTATAAGCATTTGAGCCAAAAAATTGTGGACAGACCCAGAGCAAAATCTAAAAGGATCGAGAAAATGCTCTGGAGAATGGCAGTTTTGCACTTTCATTCTTCCCTCCCTCCCTCCCTCCCTTCCTTCCTTCCTTCTTTTCGTTTTCTCCTTTCAGCTTTTAAACCAAGCTATGGCTAGTTTTATTAAATAAAAATTTTGCATGATTTACTTTTCACCAGTCTGCTCTGGCATACTTCTACTGATATCAACATCAACCGGATCAGTGATAGCCAGTATGCATACTTGGTAGTATTTTTCACATGCCGTGCCCAATTCATTATCATTGCCACTGTAGTGTTGGGCACCAGTCTTGGCCAACATGGCATAGTGCTCTGTTTCAGATTTCCTAAAGGCTGCACAGTTCTTGGCAAGGATGACCAGTTTCTTTTTGCCTTGTCCTGATCATCTCTAGCTTCTGCTTGTACTCCACCACATTTTTTCCACTTTTCATAACAAGTTGTAGCCTAAAGTTGATCCACCCCAGCGACTTTTTTGTCATCTTTGTGGCTACTATCTTTCTGCCTTAGGTGTGTGACAGCCCCAACCCAGAGCAGCCTGCAGTTCCTTTTTATACATTTAGAATCAAAATAGGTTACATATAAATCCATTAGTGGTTAGGAGGCAGGAGAAAGAAGGGGAGGTGTCTCTAGGCTTGGATAGAAAGCAAAATGGAGAGATACATACTTGTTTTACATCAGTGGGTACAGGATAGTCACCATTGAGCTTTGACAGTGAATAGAGATGGTATGGGACAAGGAAGTGAGGAGTTTTTGGTTTGGCCTGTGAAGGAGGTTGGTTACAACTCTGGAAAAGATAGTTACTGACATTCAAAGGGTATGTTCTCTTAAATGCCCAAAATGGACAGACAGGGCTCCCTTAAGGCAAAGGTTGACCTTTTATTAAGGAATTGATAGGCTCAGAATGGGACTACGTCCCATGACTTGCTCAGTTAGGAAATTTGCGACCAGGCTGTTCTCTGGTTACATGGTCACCGCACTTGTCAGGCTTGCTACCCAGCCCTTCTTTTGCATTTGCACTTGAGCTTGCTTTATTGCACTGTCCAGGACCTTCACTAAATGTATGCTGAGTAAAAGTACTGATTGGAGTCATCTTTATATCATTTCTGATCTCAGAGGGAAAGCTTTCAGCATTTCACCACTAAGAATGATGTTTGCTTATGAAAAGAGACTTAACTTGGGGTGAACACACAATACAATGTACAGATGATGTATTGTATTATAGAATTGTGCGCCTCAAGCTATATTATTTTGTTGTCATTCCAATAAAGTTAAAAAAATTACACTTGGAGAATTTCTTACTCTGTTCTTTAGTTCTCAACAATTTTTAAAAAAGATTTTATTTATTATTTTTAAAGAGAGAGGAGGAGAGAAAGACAGAGAGAGAAAGAAATATCAATGTATGGTTGCCTTTCACCTGCCTCCAGCTGGGGACCTGACTGGAGACCTGGCTTGCGACCTGGTTATATGCCCTGGCTAGGAATCGAACCAGCGACCCTTGGGTTTGCAGGCTGGTGCCTCATCCACTGTGCCACCAGCCAGGGCTTCTTTTTTTTTTTTTAATTTAAATGTGTGTAAGTTTCACGGGTTAGAGGCATTCATGAGAACAATATGCAGTATGGTAAAATGTCCCAACAATAAAATATGTATATTTTTTTCTTTTCTGTAACATATGAAACATTAATGAGTCTCGATGATCATGAAAGATATTTTCTTAGTAAGAATAGAATTCTAAATGAGTACTCTTGTGTAATAATATAAGGGTAATTTTTATATAAGGTCACTGACATAATAAAAAGTAGTATAAACTACTTAATTTTTATCATTTTAATTGATATATATTATAAAACATTAACCTATATTTTTAAAATGCTACATAAAGGTTTGTTAAATAAAAAGTGAATGGTGTTTGCAATGGATTATTACTCAGCCATGAAAAAGAATGAACTTTTGCCATTTAGGACAATTATGGATGGACTTAGAGGATATTATGCTTAGTGAAATAAGTCAAACAGAGAAAGACAAATATATGATTTCATTTACATGTGTAATTAAACAAACTACAGTAATCAGAAGGGAAGGTGGTTTAGGGGATTGGGTGGAAAAGGTGAAAGGGATTAAGAAGTACAAATTGGTTGCAAACCAGGTCTCCAGCCAGGTCTGTAGCTGGAGGCAGGTGAAAGGCAACCATGCATTGATGCCTCTCTCCTTTACTGCCTCTCTCCCTTACCTTCTCTCTAAAAATAATAAATAAAATCTTAAAAAGGAAAAACAAGAAGTGCAAACTGCCAGTTATAAAAATAGTTGTGGGGTTGTAAAATACAGTGTAGGGGATATAGTTAATAATACGGTAATCACTATGTATGGTGTCAGATGGGTATTAGATTTATCAGGATGATCACTTCACAAGTTCTATAAGTGTCTACTTATTACGTTATGCGCCTGAAACATATTGTATATCAACTATAATTGAAAATGTAATTTAAAATGTTTTTAAAAGAATGATATGTGCTATAATTTTTATTTTAAATGTTCTTTTATCAAGTTAAGGGAAATTTCACTCTACTCTTAGTTTTTTTAAAGAATTTATTATTCTTCAGAAAGAGAGGAAGGGAGGGAGGCAGAGAGGGAGAGAAACATCCATGCATGGTTGCCCTCCACCTGCCTCCAGCCACAGACCTGGCTGGAGACCTGGCCCGCAACCTGGCATGTGCCCTGGCTGGGAATTGAACCAGCAACCCCTGGGTTCGCAGGTTGGCGCCTTATCCATTGTGCCACCAGCTAGGGATACTCTTAGTTTTTATCCTGCATGGATAATAGTGTTATTTCTCTGGTTATTTTGTTATTGTGGTGAACTTGAGTAAAACTAGCCTTGCAAGGACTATTTTTATATATATGTCATGTATGTATTACTGAGTTCTTAGATGCTGTATTTTAAGATTTTTACATCTATTTTCATGAGAGAGACTGACTGAAATTTTTTTCTTTCTTGCAATGTTCCTGTCATATTTCACTAGCAAGATCATGATGACTTTATAAAATGAATTGAGTAATATTTTATCTTTGTGTGCTTTTTGGAAGAATTTGGATAGTATTGACGTTACTTCTTTTAAAAATAATACAGTTTTCATAAGAAAGAAAGCTACAGGCCAATATCTCTGATGAACATAGATGCTAAAATTCTCAACAAAATATTGGCCAATCAGATTCAGCAGTATATTACAAAGATCATACACCATGATCAAGTGGGCTTCATCCCAGGGATGCAAGGATGGTATAACATTCGTAAATCAATCAATGTAATACACCACATCAACAAATTGAAGGATAAAAATCATATGATCATATCAATAGATGCTGAAAAAGCATTTGATAAAATGCAGCAACCATTTGTGATAAAAACCCTCAGCAAAATGGGGATAGAGGGAGCATACCTCAACATCATAAAGGCCATCTATGAGAAACCTGAAGCCAACATCATACTTAATGGACAAAAACTGAAAGCTTTCCCCCTAAGATCAGGAACGAGACAAGGCTGTCCACTTTCTCCACTTCTATTCAACATTGTCGTGGAAGTTCTAGCTATAGCCATCAGAGAAGAAAAAGGAATCAAAGGTATCCAAATTGGAAAGGAGGAAGTCAAACTGTCATTATTTGCAAATGATATGATAGTGTATATACAAAACCCGATTGGCTCCACCAAAAACTTACTCGACCTAATAAGCAAATTTAGCAAAATAGCTGGGTATAAAGTCAATATCCAGAAATCAAAAGCATTTTTGTATACCAATAATGGAACAACAGAAATAGAAGTGAAAAAACAAATCCCATTTACCATAGCAACAAGAAAAATAAAGTACCTAGGAATCAACTTAACTAAGGAGGTAAAAGACCTGTACTCAGAAAACTACAGAACAATGAAGAAAGAAATCAAGGAAGACACAAATAAATGGAAGCATATACCATGTTCGTGGATGGGAAGAATTAACATCATT